>JAAGKR010006411.1:0-32381 GCA_011419295.1 Clarias macrocephalus | reverse complement strand
TACTTAAAGAACCAAATATACCAACATACTGGATGCTTTCGGCTTTATTAGGTGTGGTGCACATTTCGGCATTCATGTGAAGAATTGACGGCTCATTAGTCATGTGCGTTAGACTGTTGATCTGAGCTTCAGGCCACAAAAGATGAGTGCTCACAGAAGATGAGAATTCTTTCTAAGCAATAACTTTTTCCACCCCGAGAATTTAGGAACGTCCCTGCTACAGTATTTCGGGTACAGAATGGGCACTGTTACACCAGGGGCTCATTCAGGGGCTTAAAAATATAGACATGGTCCTGAATGAAAAATAAAATATTTTGTGCTCCTCTGAGCCATATAAAAAAAAAAATCTTAATATTTTATGGGGCTTTTTTTTTTTTTTTTTTTTTTAAACACTGTTCGCCTTGAACATAGATTGAGTTTACTGATGCAGGGTTTTTTTTTTTTTTAGTTAAATGCTATGCTTACTGACCTTTCTCCCATAAGGTACTGTAATAAATAAGTTAAAAATAAGTTAGAGGAGCACTGGGATTGGTAGAAAACAATCCTTTTCATTCTTTTCAAGAATCATTAATGAGCAGGTTATAAATCTGAAGCAGTTATGTAACGCAATCAAAATATCAGCAGAAGATTTGCAGTCTCTTGTGGAATCGATTCCCTGAAGAATTGAGATTTCTCTAAAAGCAGAGGAGAGCCTTTTACAGCCTAGTATGGCGTTACTAATGCAGCTGACGGTGAGTGTTTTGGAAACGTAAACTGTTGCTTAGGACATGTCTGGGGGAAAAAAAAGTGCAAGAATAAATTAGCTGCCTCGTTCACTGACATACGGAAAAATTCTGTTTTTTCTCTGCTAGGATTTTCTTCTTAGCAAATATAGGCACCTCTGAGGAGATGAACATGCAGTATTAATGCTGCGGTTTTTCCGAAGCACTTTCCCCAACATTCCAGTGGCATAAATCAGGTTTTAGACAACATAATGAGGGCTAACTTAGATAAATACAGCTTCAAAGGCCATTCTGCTTAGCCTGTTATAATTATATAATCACGTACCTGAAACAATATAATAATTGCCAAGGCTTCAGGTCCGGAATTTACCTCATTCCTAAATGTGTTTAATCAGCAACAGGAAACATACAGTACAGGTGTCGATTTAATCTTAACTGGAACATGAAATGAAACTTTAGCTACACAATCCCCATAACGCACGATTCACTCTTCCCAACGCTCCTAACGCTTTCCAGAATGTTCCGCGTTTTTGAAAATGGAACATAGCACACACCAAGCCCCTCGTCCGCACTCTTTAAAGATTCAGGAGTGCAGGAAGGTCTGACAGGCAGGCTTTTTTGTATGCTGACAGGTTTAAAGTGGAACAACGAAACCTCAGTGCAAGTGAAGAGTGCTTTCGACTAGGATTTGGCTCCTGGAGAACTGACTCAAATGCAGGAATGCCGAGAACATAAACTCCACTATCTATTATGTGTTGAAGATTTTACAAAGAAGCTTTTTATGTTGAGGTTACATGTCTCCGAACCATCACAAAGATTCCTGCAAACAAATTTGTGAACTTATTCACGACCACCTCTGATGAGTATGCAACATATCAATATCAATCTAAACACTTAACATTTGTTTAATTTATATCTAACCGCATTTTTTCTGAACGTTAGGCCAAATACTGAGTGCTCGAGGTTGATTTAAAGGGTTCAAAGTAAGTTGGCAACTCATTATTTGTGCTATTTAATAAACGTTTATTGCTCTTGCGCCATCACAAAGAACATCCACTTTTGTTCCAACTTTATTTCAACAACTGCAAACACTATGACAATAGCGATAAAACTGGAGTCTCAGTCCAGCAGCCGACTGACCAAATCCAAACACACTTGAAGCCATAAATTTTCTCCTTTGTTACCGTTGATGGTTATTTTTGTGAAGCTTTTGCGGCTCGCTTCACTTGGTGGAATCATCTGATCATCTTCATTTAGGTTACATCTGTACGTCTTCTCTCTGTGTCAGTTTTCATGGCCTTTAAAACTTATATTAACTCTAGCTAAAATGTGTAAAAAAAAACAAATGTTTCTGGAGATCTTCTTTGAAAAAGGGAAAATACCCAATGAAGATACAGCAGGTGAGTTATTTAAAAGGAAATACCAAGAGTTCTACCTGAATTATGGGTTTATTGCAAAAGGTGATTCCCCAGCTCCATGTCCGCTCTGTATAATAGATGTGGCCTGTAACGGTTCTGGCACATGGACAGAACACACAGGAAACAGATGTCAACGTCTCAACAACAGTTCTTTAATGAAAGCTTTGTTCAAGTAGCAAAGTATGCAGTTTTGTGAGAATACGCTACGTGCAATGAAAGTCTTCATAGCCATCTCTGGGAAGGTCCAGTTGGTCGATCCTGATCCATGTTGTTCGCCGGACCTGAGAAACCATCTAGTTATTCAGGGAAATTTATGCTCTTGCCAACCATTCTAGAAGAGCATGGTCCATGACTAGAATGAAGCGCCAACCTTCTAGATAATAGCTCCACTACTGCCCACTTAATGGCAAGAGCCTCCCGTTTAATAGTTTCTGTCTGTCTGTCTAAGTTTTCTACTTGCATAGTGGACTAAATGTTCATCGCCCTCAAACTCCTAAGAAAGTACTGCCCCAAGCCCGGTGTCCGAAGCATCGGTTTGGACAACGAAGGAACGAAAAATCTTCGAGACCTGCTTTCCACAATTTGCCCAAGATCTGTCGAAGGTGGTGCAGATGATCTTCCCAGCTAAATAAATGGATAACTACATCATCCAAGTACACAATAGCCTAAGGGCGATGGGACTTTAGGACCAAAAAAATGGAATGTAGCCTGGGCGCCATGGAGACCAAAAGGGAGGACGCGATATTGCCAATGGTGGTGATCGGTGGTAAACACGGTCTTGAGGGCATAAGGGCCACCTGCCAACAGCCCTTTGTCAGATCCAGGGCTTCCCCCCAAAATATTAAGTAATCCCAGTAAATTTATTCAGTTTAGCATTTTTTTAAATGAATATATAAACAAAGAAATTAACAAAAACAGAGGGTCAGATACTTATCTAGCAGTGACTCTCCTTACATTGACTCCTATCTTAGCAAAAAAATATTTATATTTTTATGTATTTTTCTCCTCCTTTTGTCTTTTTCATGTTTTCCCCCCTCCTATGTCTCTGAAGGACAATATTTGTTGAAATCTGCAACAGACTGTGGTTGTTGTTTACCACTTTGTCAAGATGTTTATCCTGTGCTCTGAATGATCCTCTCTAATGTTTCAGTGAATAAGCTACAGAAGGTTATACCAACTGTGAAACCATCGCTGTTGCTGCACTAATGTGCCATCAAGTCGTTTTGTGCAGTATCAAATCCTTAGCTGTCCTAAATGTTAATAATAACTCTCACTGTGTTTCGCACAGTCTAATGAAATTCGCTTCTCCACATGCCTTTGCCACGGGCAGCCTGAGCATCTGTGCACTCTCAAATACTGATACTCAAAATTTTACTGTCAGCTGAGCGATTAATTAATGCAACACAATATGGTGTTTCAGTACGGATTAAAATACAATATGCATTCATTCAATAAACCTCATAAATAAACCTGAGTACAACTTATACTTCTCACAGGAAAAAATATGGGATGGCTTGAGACTATTAATGTAATTTGACATAAATATGTATCCGTATTTACCTTCTACATAGGTACATAATCTAGAAGGTATCTTCTATGTACTTTCTAGAGTATGTTCACAATCTAGATGGTTTTTAGGAATTCATTCACAAACTTTCTACACAACATTTAATTCAAATTTAAATAGATGTTTTGTTGTTTGTCAGACTTAAATAAGCAATACTGCATTTGAACAAAATTTGAAAAAAAAAAGTATAAATAATAATTAAAAAAACTGTATAGACATTCCCTTTCTGACTTATAAACAATGAAAACAGGGTATATATTTGTCTGCATTTGAGGAAATGCATATGAGAGAGAATCTAAAATGAATATGAGCTGAAGATTTAGTATAAACAAAATTGATCACAGAATCACATCTTAAAAAATACCTACATAACATAGTGATATCTTGACAAACTAATATATACAGTGTATATGTATGTGAAGACATTTTACTATATTTTTAAATGTAAATTTCTTGATCTGTTGGCAAAAAATTGCTAGTTACTTATGTAAGGAAATTAGGTGACTGACAGTAGGATTTGCCTATCAGTGATCAGTATTCCTAGACTGATAGCTGGATTGGCCTATCCGTGATCAGTATCCTTAATATAAGGGCTGATTGGTCGTTGCTCCGGGTGCGTCACGTCCGACTTTCCCCTTTGGTGCCCATGACTTTGGTGGCTACAGGTAAGCGATTAAAATACAATATGCATTCATTCAATAAACCTCATAAATAAACCTGAGTACAACTTATACTTCTCACAGGAAAAAATATGGGATGGCTTGAGACTATTAATGTAATTTGACATAAATATGTATCCGTATTTACCTTCTACATAGGTACATAATCTAGAAGGTATCTTCTATGTACTTTCTAGAGTATGTTCACAATCTAGATGGTTTTTAGGAATTCATTCACAAACTTTCTACACAACATTTAATTCAAATTTAAATAGATGTTTTGTTGTTTGTCAGACTTAAATAAGCAATACTGCATTTGAACAAAATTTGAAAAAAAAAAGTATAAATAATAATTAAAAAAACTGTATAGACATTCCCTTTCTGACTTATAAACAATGAAAACAGGGTATATATTTGTCTGCATTTGAGGAAATGCATATGAGAGAGAATCTAAAATGAATATGAGCTGAAGATTTAGTATAAACAAAATTGATCACAGAATCACATCTTAAAAAATACCTACATAACATAGTGATATCTTGACAAACTAATATATACAGTGTATATGTATGTGAAGACATTTTACTATATTTTTAAATGTAAATTTCTTGATCTGTTGGCAAAAAATTGCTAGTTACTTACAAGTTCAAAGCGATTTTTTCTTGAAATAAGTTAAATCTATATTATCTGCCAAAAGAACAAAAAATATATACACTTTTTCAGTTAGTACAATTTGCCTAGCAATAGGCTTAATAATCTTGTGATGAGTTTGTTTAAATATTGGGTAAAGGAATTGTTTATTAATTTAATGAAATTCAAGTTGACTAAGAACTCCTGAAATCCACTGACTTTTTTTCAATGTAACTACAGTAAATGTGTTCTCGTGAAAATGCAACCTAATAAGCAAAGTGTCGGGAAATAGACCTCCAAGGTAGACTAAAATTCCTGGCTTCTGTAGCATCTTGGCTGATGCAGCGTTGTCACTAACCCTACTTAAAACCCTGATTTCATGTCAAGAATTGCATTTTATTTGTTTCATATTCTGGTTTTTGATCACGTTTGGTTCTCTGTTTTCTGTGTATTTTGTAACTGCCCCAGACACTCGGTTGGCTAATCGCTTCACTTCCCGCCTGACCCAGTTTTTGACTCGCCTCACCATTTTTTCCTCTACTTCTACCAGCTTTCTTTAAAGCTCTAAACTCCATCTGCATCCATGTCAGCCTCTCTGTGCTAAACGTTCTTGAAATAACTCTGTATAGAGAACTCATTGAAATTAAAAGTTTTTTTTTTAAACTGCATTTTCCCTTTCAAAATTTTCATTGTTGTCCCTTTTATATTGCGAATCAAGGCAAAGTTATCATATATGGTTGTTCTCCCATCTAAGGTAATACTTTCCCCCTAAAGTGTATATATAAAAAATAAAAACACAGATATTGTTAATCCACTTTTATTTAAACATAAAAATGTGCAAAAATAGATATATACTTATTTTCTACTGTATGTACTTGAGGTACTGTGACTTGCATGTAGTTCTTTGCCCAATCAATTAAGGGCTAATCTAAATCATCACCAGAATTTGACAAATGTAGTAAATTATCGAAAAATCCGTTTATGATATTAGTTTACAAAATAGAACAATTTAAATCAACGGATATCATTTTACTTGTCCATTTTTTGACAGCATGGTAGAAAATCCTTCTTTAGTACTTTGTACAGCACTTTGGTCAACAAATATTGTTTTAAATAGGCATTTTAGATACATATATAGTTACAGTTCCTCTTGTTAGATGATAAACAAAAATGTTCACGTAAAATCACGACATTTTAAACTAGAAACTTTATAGTAAATGAGGCAGCATTTATAGAAGGTGTTCATTCATCTTCTTCTTGCTTTATCATAAAAAAAGAAAATCAAAATAAATAAAGAAAGAAAAACACCCAATAAATTTGTTTTCCTTAATTAAAAGAAAAAAGCCTTTCATTTATTTCTTTTAACATTACACAGGATGCAGTCTGCTCTAATTGAGCTCCATTCTGGATTTCTATTACTGTAATTAAACAAATGAATTAATCATCTCTGAGCATTAGTGATGTCATTGTTAATGGGTTTATAGTTTTTTTTTTTTTTTATGCAGATGATAAACTGAATCCATCTTCACTGGAAAGCAAGGTGGTGTTACCTGTTTACGAATTAAGGAGCACACTGACAGACTAAAACAAATCATGAACTTCATCAAAATCATACTTGAATCAGAAAACCGTATGTAAAGAATATTCACATGAACACGGGGGGGGGGGGGGGGGTACATGTGTTATAAAAGACACGCACACACACAAACACACACAATACTGTATACCTCTAGGGCCTAATCTAAATGTTTTATGAAGTAGGGTAAGACACATACAGTATATCTAAAAGATGGAGATGGAGTCGTGGAGTGTGAGCATACATTTCCGCCTCATGCTTCAGTGCTCTGCCAGCTTGAAGCTCGTGATTCATTATTCATCTTCGAAGCACAGTCATGATGCCTTTAATTTGCTCCCACTACATGAAAATGATAAACATAAAATTGAGGCCTGAAGGGAAAAACAAGAATGCTCAGTGTCATCTTGTCAGAGGAAAACAATCAAAGACAATAAAGATGTGAAGAAACAGAGTTGTTCATTTTCAATAACAGCATGTGCAGAACTTGCAGAAGTCTTTTCACTCGTCTTATATCAGAGCAATTTGCCAATCGTTTCTTAGAATCCTACTCTTCCAGACCTTGTTTGACATTTGGTCCATTTATAGTTAAATTTAATATTGTGGAATGTCCATGAAACAAGTACGTTCCCTGTCTCACTTATAGCAGCTATAAACAGTCTTTCCCTCACTCTCATAGCATGCAGCGTGCTGTCTCCTTCACCTCCTGATAACGGATACAGTATTGATGTGTTTCTTTTTACAGCCTGTGTCAAAGGTCGATTGGAGCTGAACGCTGTAAAGAGCATGACATTAATCTCTCTGAGGTTAGAGTGCTGTGAAATTACAGAGGTTTTTTTTTCGACAGCCCAAGTTTGACACACTGTAATCCTTATCATTGTGGGTCGGCAAACATTTTTTTATGCTCTCTAGTTTCCGGATTTAAAGATCAGGACTGAAGCAGTGACCAGAATTTAACGCCTCAATGCTGGAGTGTCTCCTTTAACAACATGACCCTGTAATAGCTACAATATGATTAGGGAAATTTTTCTTTTGTCAATTTTTGTTTTGGGTTGAACGGAAATGTATTATTAGCTAATTAGGTCATTTCTGATAAATGCAGGCGTAAAAACTGATTGACATTTACAGAGGATGTCAAGCGCAATACAGTAATGAGGGAAAAAATTGAAATGGTGCAAATGTTTTAAAGAAGGCCATATGTCCATGGCTCAGAGCCCACTGCAGTCGTTTCTGTGAACATTCAACCAGTGAAACACCTGATCCTTGAAAAACAATGGATAACTTTTGTCTGTGGGAACTGTACACGCAATCATTCACCAACACCACTTGCTCATTACAGGACTTATAGACCGGGAGTTTAGCCACATCATCCATGTAATCCTGACCTCGCTTCAAGCCACTTCAACAACTGTTTGGTGCACTAAAGGAGTTCCTGGGAGGCCAGTATTTCAGATGGGAAGCAGGCACCTGTCATCTGTTATTCTGCACAATCAAAAGTCCTGGTTTGACTTGAACATGCCTCGTAACTTTGGCTAAAAAAAGAAAAAGACTGCCGGAAGCAGTGTAATTTAACACCCTGCTTTGGCTACATAACTACATATTGTTAGATGAATTTTTATTTACATTATTTAAGCAGTATGATTAATTCTTTATTGAAGAATGCAAAACCTTGTCAGGATAAGAGTAAGCAACAACACAGTGCAGAATGTCTAATCTGACTTCTTTCACATGCTTTCTCATTTGCTGGGTCCCCCCCCTCCTCAAACCTTCCTTTAGGCTGCTCCCTTTAGGTATTCCTGCATATTTGATTTGGCACATCGTTTTTTTTTGTTTTTTTTTTTACCCTGGATGCCCTTAAATGTTTACTTGAGCTTGTTACTGGGACTGCAAAATTTTTTTGTTGGAATTTCAAGTCTAAAGAAGAACGTGTAAGGAAGACTCATGTGAGGTGATAGTATGCATATGCAGGAGGTTTACTGTATGTACCTTCAACATCTACATGTACAACTCAACATCTACAATGTATAAACAGGCCAGGGTCAAATACAGAGGGGAAAATATTTCACGAACAAGGTAAACAAGCGGACGTAACACACAGTACTATATACAAACTATATACACTAGAAGGGCCAATCCAAAACAGGCATACTGTATGTGTTAATCAGAACATAAACAATGACTCTTGCACAATGTTTATATTCTGATTTCAAGGAGGAAGGCTCTCAAGAAAATGTGGGCAAATGCAGGTTGGTGCCAGTCCACTGAATGATCCTGAGTGAGTGTTGCAGTGATGCAATTAGAGAGTAAAACATCTCATGATCTCAGCAGAAATTCACAAATTCCTTAAAGATACCAGAGTTCATTAGAGAACATATTTTTACAATACGAATCGTTACAACAAATGATCTACTGTAAGTTTATTATAGATATAAGTCAAGGACAAAGTAACCCAGATGTTTAACATCATTCAGAATGGCATTAAATTTATCGTAAAAAAAAAAAACACACTGTAATCTTTTAATGAATTAAATTAAATTAATATAGTACAATTCAAAGAATACATTTGTAAGACAAGAAACCAAAACCCAATGGGTTTTCTTCACAACGCTACCACCATTTGGTCATTTTGGTCTTAAAGAATAATTCTCATCACACAACATGAAAAGAGACAAATGGGAGGTCACATTTTTTTTTCGTAATACACCCCATAAAGTCAGTAATCAGGTCAAGGAAAGTTTCTGTTAGAACGCTGTTTCCGAACGTATGGGCCACTCTATAGGTGACGAGACATCAGTCAGTCATTTCTCCTCTATATTGCTTATCCTGAGTCACGAGAGGGCTGGAACCTATAAAAACACACACACATACACACACACACACACACACACACACACACACACACACACTACAGAAATGGCAATTAACCTAATCTGCATGTCTTTGGACTGTGGAAGTCATGGGATTTAAACAACATGGTATCTTTCCTTTATCAAGCCTGTGAGTTGATCAGAGTTGAGATTTAAGTTTTGGGTTGGCCGCAGAAGATTTTCACATTAAAAAAATTTAAGTATAAGGCCAAGATTAACTCCAAAGTTGCTATAAAAAAAACAGCAAATTGGAAGCTGCTGAGACAGTAATTTAACTTTTTGTTCTTGGCTCAAAGCACTGACTTTGGCAGAAACGCACACTTTGATGATACAAGGCAATGTATCATCTTAACTAATGGTAATTTAGTGTTCTGTTATGAAGCTGGAATTTTGCTCATTCTTCACCTTAAAACTAACATATTGGATATATCATTTGTCTGTTTATACTGCACACTTTGGGCAGAGGTTAATGGTCCAACGTAAAGTCTTGTAATCAAGATGAACTGTAATTGTTACTGTAACTCAGGCTGTTTTTTTTTTCTCTATATCCTTGTGATTAGCATTCTTTGACATACTTAGTACTGCAGCTAAATAACGCAGCATTACACCTAACTCTAAACTTAACCTCGGTAACCAAAAGGAAACCTTCTTTAAGATGAAAACATGATGGTTTTAGGTAAATGATCGAAGCACTTAATATTTCTGCTAAAGGTTTTGATACTGTACTCTTTGTTTTACCATGTAATTATAATAATGCAAAATAATAATAAATTAAAACATTGCTGTTGTTGTTACAGTAACAGAGTAACAGAGTAAACGCAGCACATTACCAGCCACAAACAACAGCCAAGAATGATGTCTAATCACATAATCTGATTGCAAGCGATCACATCCAAGACAAATACCAAACCATCCATCCATCCACCTGTGACTGAAATACCCAAGATGGAGCTTTATACCAGGCCTGGACAGTGCCTCAGAGAGACCTTGAAAGTGAGCTAAGGCTAGTAACGGTTTAGCTAACAGCAAGGTCAAAGGGAAGCTATGGGGAAGCCTATTGCCATGTACAGTACTGTATTATGATGACATAATGTGCAGTAGCTTGCTGATCTTAGGTGATCATTTTGACATGAAGACTTAATATTTTCAGGTAGGATTAGGCCTAAGGCTCTAAATTGAATCATTTCAGTAAATTTGGTTGAGGATAGAGATGTGCATGAGGGCTGGGATTGTTCAGGAGGGAACAAGTAAAGACTACATCCATTAATGTGGATGTTGTATACTGTACTTCACGAATGAATTTAAAAACATCAGTCCTGTACACATCTTGGTTAAATATATAATAAATAGAATTTATAAATAAATTCTAGTTTTAGCCACATCCACTTATATACAAATATAGATGTGATTTTATGAAGCACTCAATAAATAAAATATATAAATAGTTTCTTTAAATATATAAATATCTTTACTGCGACATTTTATTCCTCTAGTGCAGCCATTCCCAATCTTAACAAGCCCTATTTGAAATGTGAAACGCTTTTCCGTTCCACCCGAACCTTTAATTCCAACTCTGATCACCACACACTGTCTGAAAAGAGGTACCACGGACAATTTTGGTACAATTTTGTTAATTGGGAAGCAAAACATATACTAGTAACATTAAAGGTCTGCAATTGGTCCTTAAGGTGCAATTTAGTACCAAAAATAACTTATCAAAGTACAATATGTCATATTCAATGTGGAAAGGTACATTTTTGTACCTTTGAATCTTTTTTTAAGTAGGCCTATATGCTCAACTAGAGTATGCCCAAATGTTTTTTTTTCTTTTTATGTCAATTTAATTTATGTATCATATTATGATAATATAAAGTAGGCTACTTTAAATGTTAAAAATATAACTTCAAATCAAATTCAAATTTTATTTGTCACATACACAATCATACACAGTACGATATGCAGTGAAATGCTTAGGCAACTGCCCTGACCTTAGAACAAGAAAGAAACAAAAAAACAAAAAGTTATTTATCTAAGAAGGAATAAGAAAGAATATCTATATAGAAAATAAATATTAAAACAAAAGTAAATTTGAGAAATATATATATATATATATATAAGTAAAAATTGACTAAGAAGAATAAAATAAAATATAAAATGTCTGTATGATACAAATATACATTAAAGGAAGATATAAGGAAATTATAAGAAAGTGAGAAAAACCTAACTGTACAAATAGAAAATATTGGAATGGAGTGAACATAAGGAACGGAATGTCTAGGTGTGTGCAAATATGCAGTAAAGTGACATGTTAAAGTGGCTTGTGTGCATATTTGAAGTGTCTTATGTGCATAATGTCCATGAGTGAGCAGGTGTGCAGTGAGGACTAGTGAGTGAATGACCTGAATACCCTGAATGTTCAGAGTGCAGAAGCATGTGTGGATGTGCAAAATGGATCAGTACTGTGTGGTGTACTGATTAAGAGACCGTATCGCCTGCGGGAAGAAGCTCCTCTTCAGTCTCTCTGTGTTGGCCTTCAGGGAGCGGAAGCGCTTTCCTGACCTCAACAGAGAGAACAGTCCATTGCTGGTGTGGCTGAGGTCCTTCATGATCTTCCTGGCCTTGGTCCAGCACCGCTTGCTGTAGATCAAGTGCAGGTCAGGGAGCTCGGTGTGGATGATGCGCTCAGCTGATCGCACCACCCTCTGAAGAGTTCGCCTGTCCTCCATGGTGCTGTTCCCGAACCAGGTCGTTATGTTTCCCGTCAGGATGCTCTCTATGGTGCAAGAGTAGAAGTTCCACCATAGAGAGCATCCTGACGGGAAATATAACTTCTCAACTTCGTCAATGTTTTTGGTGAAGTATTATAATATTTTAGTCTTAGAAAAAGATTTTTATTAGGCTACATGTATTTTTCATTAATCACTGTACAGATTTTCTGAAGCTCTACAGAATGTTCTGGACAGTGGGAGGAGTTTGGATTTACCTCAGAACAAATCTAAGACTGCAGCAGAGAATGGAGGAGGAGAAACCAGTAAGCTGTTACCATGGGTAAGTTATTAAGTTTTATAGAATCCTTATTCTGATAATATAAAACTCATTTTATTTTATTTTTCCTCATTTTGGCTAGCTTTGGCCAGCTTATATGTATACGTAAGTCTTTCAAAGTCACTATCATATTTTAAGTTGGCATGTAGATAAAACTGCTAATCATGCTAACAGCCTTATGTAGCTTAGCACAAACATGTTACCTCACAGTGGCTTTGCTAATTCCTTATGTAGATTACAGATTTTCATCAGTATCAGATATTATCAGAATGTATTTCACCTCCTTTTGGATAGGTTTTGCTTACGGAAGCTATTTGGTTTAGTTCTTTGTTAGCTTATGACACTGCTATTTATAAAGTTATTTAGCACAAACACTTCAGCTCTCGGTGGCTAAAATACTGCCTTATGTAGGTGATGTTTGTGATATTCAGATGTAAAAAAAAAAAAAAAAAAAAAAAAACATTGTTGTATGACAAATGCCATACCTAGAGGTACAAAATTGTACCCTTCAGAGTACCACCCCAGTTACGGCCAAAAGGTACAGTTTCGTTCAGTTTTTTCTGAGAGTTTTTTCTAGAGCAGTGTTTTAGTTTAGTAAAAGTTTTCCTACAGTAGCCTCATGTGAGTGCAGAAAAAGTGAATGAAGTGAAGGAATAAATGCAGCTAGAATTGATACAGAATATTTTCTCTGGAGGCTCAGGTCTTTCAACTATGCAGTACCATAATATGGATTTTCTACGAGGCTACTGAAATATTTTTTTTTTGGTGGTCTGTTGGGGCTGTAGCAAAAGGTGGCGGAAAAAATAGACTGGACAAAGTAATCAGAAAGGCAGACTCTGTCCTAGGCATTGAGCCGGAGCCTGTTTATGTTGTGGCAGATTGGAGGATGCTGTCTAGACTCCACTCAATCCTGGACAAACTTTCTCACCTCCTACACAGTGTGCTGGTCGATCAGACGAGCACATTTAGAAAGAGACCAATCACTTTTTTCAGTGGCCACTCTTCTCTGTAAAAGAAATTAAACTATAACTGCTACCCCCCACCCCCCCCCCTCGTATGTTGCTACTTTTAAAATACTTACATTTATTTAAGTCTTTTTATGAACAATATTCACATGCAATACTCACTGTACAATACACTATAAACTTGGAATTAGTCTAATTTCTCACACTCAACCCTGGGCTACTAACCTAGTCTATATATGTCATTCCATTTCATTTTCACTTCCAGTTTACTTTAATTTAACAGCTGTAAACCGTGATCCTAACTTTTATAGCTTTTATAGCTTATAGCTTTTTATAACTTCTAGTCTCTCAATTTTTCCTGTAATAGTAGATTTTTCTACCTTTCTTTTTTGAACACTGGGCAACATTTACAAGGCAAATGTATTTCCCTCTTGTATTAATAAACTTTGTTAAATCTTCAATCACACATCTCAGAGGTATAACATGAACCTTCAGCTAATGGCGGAAAAATTTGGACAATATTTTAATATAATAAAATTATATATTAATATAAAATAGTAATTAAACTGCAGATTCTGTCAATGTTAACGTTTAATTCACTATATTTTTACACACTATTTCTTCATAAAATAGGCGAAAATTTAATGTTATTTATATTACATGTTACTTAAACTTTATTCCTCCGAAAAAAGTGAAAAAGCTGACATAAAGAGCTGAAACCACAATCCAATTCAAAGTTAAATCAGATACCTGATTAAAAAATTTCAGCATAGACCAGCATGATTTATATGCTGGTCAATGCTGGTTAATACTGGTTAGTGCTGGCCTGATGCTGGTTTAGCTATGCTGCATAACTGATGAAAGACCAGCGTATCTTTGTTAATGAAACCTTACCACCAGCATTGGTCTTGCTGGGTAGTGACGGTCTGGTGCTGGTTTAGCTGATGAAGTTCAACAACATGGTATAGCTACTTTTACTGGGCCACCAGCAATGTTATGATTTATTAAAATTCGTTATCATTTTAGCTCATTATCTTGTATTTTAATAGCTAGTACTAAAAATAGTGCGTGATGTAAATGCATGGACTGTGTAGTGTTATCTTTTGATGCATTTACATACAAGAGACAGAAATAATCCATTTACTAAAAACATGTAAAGGCATTATTTTACATTTATTAAATATATGCTGTGTTGTCTAAAACACAACACAAACCTTTATATAAACGCACTGTAATAAATCAATAAATGCATATTTAATGCATATTATATGTACAATAAATGCATATTTTTAAGTAATAAATTGAAATCTGTTAAAATAACAAAAACAGCATAGACCAGCATACAGTAGCTGGTCACCAGCTTGACCAGCAATTATACCAGCACATGTTGTGTTTTGGTGCTGGTATGATTGGGACAATTTTGAGTCACAAGAAGAGCATGAAAAACACACACAGTAACCTGAGCTCTGGGTTGTACTGGGAGCGGTGTGGCAGTAATGCTACTCGCTTAACCATCATGCTGGCCAGATCCAAATCACTTCCAGTTAATAAATTGTGACAGATTGTTGATGTCATCTGTAAATCTCTTCTTTTAAAAAAAATCCTCATTAGCCAAACATAGCCAAAGGTTAATTAAAACATATTTATCGTTCCTCCCAGAGCTTCTCCAGACATATTTCAGAATCCAGTTTGGCTAGACAACAAGAATGCTTCAGAATAAAACATGGTTTTAAGCAATCAACATAAGGTAGAATGAGAGATAAGGAATGCACTACTTCATGTCCTCTGATGTGCATTCCATCTTGTCTGCTTTTCCGGCTCGCTCAGAAGTTACCGCATGACTGCTGTTCATCAGGGCACTGACAGGAAGCGCACTCGTGAACTCTGACTCGGTTTTGGCGGTATTGTTTGCCTCTGTCCCAGCCCACCCAGCATGCTGTGCTCTCTGTGGAGACCTGGTGACTCGCCCAGCTGCTGTGTGCAACTCCACAGCCAAATGCGTTCTCCTGCCCAGCGCCGCCGATAATGAGGTTAGTCTGTTTGACAAACACATTCATTCAAGCTTCATTTAGCCCCAGGCCCACTCTATTTCACTAGACACCCTGGAAAAAATCTAAGCTCGATCATTAAGACGCGTTTTTGTACACCTCGGCCAGCGAATTGGACAAACAAACTATTTGTGAAGGCTGAAAATATCTTTCTAAGAAGTGTCTATTCACGTCATTGAGGTGTTTGAGGGGTTGTTGCGCGAGTGCGCAGAAACATCATGTTTTAGCTTACTCGTGCCAATGTGAGAGCTGACCTGCCAAAAAAAGGAACACAGGGTTCTTTAGAAATGCCTCAGTTTAAATAAAAACAGTTGTGTAACGCAATGTGTTTTAAAAGCACTAAACAAAGCCTAAAAGATGGCATTAGTATAGCAGTGGTTGGTTTCTCACCAACCAAGCTCAAACCCAGCTACTGGATGCAGGATATCCTTATTGCCAGTCTCAAGCCCAGATAGAATGGAAGGCACTCAGGAAAGGCATCCGGCGAATAACCTGTGTCAAGTTTTTACGTATTGGATGGTCTGCTGTGGCCACGCCTTGATGGGAGCCGAAAAAAAGAAGAACAGTAACAGGAACGGAAAAAACTCTAGAAGTAAATCAGTTCAGATCATACGACAAATGTACTCATCAACTCAAGACGTTATTATTCTTTTTTGGATCTGCCAATTCTATTTTCAAACTTTTTTTTTTTTTTTAGTAAAATATAAACAAATCCTAACCAGGCAGTTGCTAAGGATGATGTAAACAGACATTTTTAAAACCTTTGTTTTTACAAATTGTGATCCTGTTTTAAAGGTATAAACATTTTACAACAGACTGAATGGCGGTCAGGTACAAAGCTTGAGAGACAATGAAATGCCATCTTCACTCATGTACAGTATAATGATTGGGCTTTGCAAGAAAGTGGCATAGACCGTATAAGAAGTGGAGAAACCCTCTGTGACGTCACCCATAGGTTCTCAGCTGCGAGCGCTCTGGTCATCTCCATCTTGACAGGAGCCTTCTCCTGTATAATTTTATGAGTTACATAAAAATTCACCCCCGTACCATAAAATACAGTCATGAGTTGGAAATCTAACTATGGAGACCAAAACTGTTTTTGTAGCAGGCTGTAAACATGCTTATTTATGTATGAATTTAGCATTTTAACATAAGGCTCTAGAAGGACTGACTTGTGTTTGGATGTAGGTCCTAGTGGTCATTTGAAGAAATGCACATTTGGTGTTGGACTCAGAACTGGAGATTGCCTCTTGGTACGTGCAGGTTGATAAATAAGTTTGAAAAGGTAATCGGGTGATCCACAAACAGCATCACTGAAGAAAAGATAAATTTCAACTAACAGCTATCAGTGTATAACAAGAATAAGGCTTGGTAACAAACTGATGAAGATCACCAAGCGCCGCTTCACAATTTGTGATTGAACCAAGAGTCCTTATATACTTTGATTACTCACAGGTAATGGCAATCTGAACTCCAGTTATTGAAAGCATGCATGCCGGGAGCTCGAGAAAGAAAGAATGAAACAAGCTAAAAAAAATTTAATTATAAAACATGATCATCCCCAACAAATTCACCCATGAACTGTCTACACTTTACCCTACACTCTGCGACTGGCTTTTAGATTTTCTGACTGGCAGGGCCCAGTCTGTCAGTATTGGAGATAGGACCTCAGCCAGGATTAGCACAAACACAGGCAGTCCACAGGGAAGTGTCCTCAGCCCTATCCTCTACGCTCTGTTCACACACAACTGTGTCGCCTCTCACAAGGACAACATCGTCCTGAAGTTTGCAGACGATAATAGGAATAGAATAGGACTATTATGGTGGGGACGAAGCAGCCTATAGGATGGAGATGGCCAGTCTGGTAACATGGTGTAAAGATAACAACCTCTTCCTCAACACAGACAAAAGGAAGGAGAAAGGACCTCATCAGCCATTGTTCATCCGGGAGCTCGAAGTGGACAGGGTGAGCAGCTTTAAATATCTAGGCGTCCACATTAGTGACAACCCCCTTGGACACTTAATACCACAAAGCTGGTTAAGAGGTCTCAGCAGAGCTGTACTTACTTAGGAGGCTGAGGAAGTTTGGTACGACTTCTAAGGTCCTCTTAAACTTCTATAGCTGCACGATCGAGAGCATCCTGACTAACTAATCACCATGTGGTATGGCAGTTATGACCACAACTGCCTGCAGAGAGTGGTGAAGACATCTTGAGCACAGACTCTACACACAACCTCAAAGCGTAGACCTATCAACACTGTCTCATATTTATTTTCTGCCATGAAAAAATCGTGCACTTCACTTTTATTTATTATTAGTTAAGTCTTAGCCGTATAAGAAGCAGGAGGAGTCACAGTTCAGGTTCTAGTTCGGAGATATTACTAAGTGATTTGTATTCATACTCAGTGATGGAATCTTTTTTACACTTTGGAGAGAGATGTTTATAAAAAGCAACTTTACCTTTATCTCTGTATGAACTGAATTACCATGCTGTATTTTGGAAATTTTTGGATAATTTATTCTACCATAATAATGCGCAACGGCAAGTGAGTACCAAGGATAAAAATGGAAGCAAGGGAATAAGGGTCTGAATGTCCATTTTAGGCTGCTCGCACTCAAACTCAAAATTAGTCAAACTGAGAGAAGGACTTGTATGCCCTGGAAGAAGATTTGGCATAATTAGTTCGCTGTAAAATCATCCTCCAACACGCACACACATTCCATTTCTGTATGGCATTAGTATTCTTTTGCATCACCCATGTGTCCGTCAGAGAGGTTTTCATTGTTTACAAACAACATGAGAAATAATATTCTTTTGCTTTTGTGTCATTTTTGTATTGGACGGGTGTAAACAACTCGCAGTAGTGGTATATATATATATATATATATATATATATATATATATATATACATACAGTACATACAGTATATGTAGTATATATATACAGTACAGACCAAAAGTTTGGACACACCTTCTCATTCAAAGAGGTTGAATATGTATTGTGGCAAGAAAAAAGCAGCTAAGTAAAGAAAAACGAGTGGCCATCATTACTTTAAGAAATGAAGGTCAGTCAGTCCGAAAAATTAGGAAAACTTTGAAAGTGTCCCCAAATGCAGTCACAAAGACCACCAGCACTACAAAGAAACTGGCTCACATGCGGACCGGCCCAGGAAAGGAAGACCAAGAGTCGCCTCTGCTGCGGAGGATAAGTTCATCCCAGTCACCAGCCTCAGAAATCGCAGGTTAACAGCAGCTCAGATCAGAGAGCAGGTCAATGCCACACAGAGTTCTAGCAGCAGACACGTCTCTAGAACAACTGTTAAGAGGAGACAGTGTGAATCAGGCCTTCATGGTAGAACCACTGCTAAGGACAGGCAACAAGCAGAAGAGACATGTTTGGGCTAAAGAACACAATAAAGAACACAATAAAGAAAACTCTTTGAATGAGAAGGTGTGTCCAAACTTTTGTCTGTACTGTATATATACAGTAGCACTAAAATGTCTTCTTACAGGAGGGGATGAGAAAGGTATGAAAAATGCATTATCTGAGAGATATTTTGGCTGGAGCATTAACATACACACTCAGAGAGCTCCGAGAACTGTCTTTTTCATGATAGTCAAATATGGGACCTTTAAGTCACGAAGATATTTTGCTTTTTATTTTTAATACAGAATGAAGGCAGTGAGTTACTGATCGGAAGATTGGTAGTTCGATTCCCAGCTCAGCCAGGTTGCTATTGTTGGGCCCTTGAGTGAGGTCCTTAACCCTATCTGCTCCAGGGGTGCTGTATCATGGCTGACCCTGTGCTCTGACGCTGGTTGTGCTGGGATATGTGAAGAAGGAATTTCATTGTGCTGTAATGTATATGTGGCAAATAAAGCCTTAACTTAACCATACAAATGTGATTACTGCCATTTTACAACCCTGTGGTAGGACCTCCTGCACATGGACTGCTCCATGCTCATTCACACACTACAATTTGGGCAATGCCAATTAGCCTAATCTGCATGTCATTGGACTGTGGGAGGAAACCGGAGTACCTGGGAGAAAGCCTTCTGAGCATGGGGAGAACATGCACACTCCATAAACACAGACCGAGGCGGGAGTAAAACCCAGACCCTGAAGGTGCACGGTGACAGTGCTAACCACTAAGCCATCATGCTGCTGTATATGTGTGTGTGTGTGAATTTATTAAGCTCCCTCATTTCTTCAGATTAAAATTAACTACATTAAATGATTAAATAAAAGACATGGAAACAAATGTTTTACTGCGACAAGCTGCCTAAAGATACAATTATAAAATAGATTTATGTTACAATCTCAGCAGCAACTTAATTTCCCCTCTCGTCTATTTAAACCAATCACCAGCCTAATCAGCTGTCATCATCACTTGTTTCTCTCTTGTTCCTCAAACCAGTCTGTGTCAATTCCATCATTCAATTAATCCACTAGTTTTCATCATTCACTAGTTACAATGATAATCTAAATCTAGATAAATTCCTCCTATGTTTAGTCCCCACATTCTTTTGGTATCATGGTAACAATAATTTCAGACACATGAAATAATGGGTGGACAGCGCAATAACAAAATGCCACAAAATGCTCCAACTAAATGTACAAATGTTTCTGTTTCAGAAACTTACTATGATGCCCCTCAACAGACCAACATATGGATGTGTGCAATTAGCTTTAAAAGATGTCAATGTTTTTGTTGGAGTAAGCATTTTGAAGCTTAATTTTTAAAAAATATATCATAGCCCCTTTTTTTAGTGTCCCCATTAAAACTACACCAGACATACTATGCAACATGCAAATAGTGACATCCTCTTGTTCGGATTGGTTGAATATTCGTGATCTATATTGTACAATATGCTATTTAATATATACAGTAGGAGTAAGAACAAAAAACCTTACAAACATTACCGACAGTGTCCTGGGTTGAAAATTTACCTTTAAAATAAATGTGCACTGTAAAGAGCCATAAGTATCAGGATGAAGTACGGCTGCCAAGAAAGGACAATACAGTGAGACTTCACAAAAATACACAGAAAGAATAGAGACTGACACCAAAACAGAAACCGAAACAAGACGACTCATGAAAAACACATAGAAACTGTGAGCCAAAAAGCAAGAGCAAATTGCTGAAAATGGTATATCATGATGGAATGAGTTCTGTAGTCTAGCACTTAGCAGCTCTAAATAGTATCGCTTTGTCTTGAAAATGTCCCACGGGGGAAAAAACATATTGACCCATACGAAGCGTTGATCCTGAAGATTCCTCCCAAGTTTGTGTCAAATACACAGCATCACCTTGTTAACGCTTTCCTACAAGGTTAGCATAAGCTAACATAATGAATTGCTATGGGTTAATAGTAATTGTGCTAAGGCCTGGATGCAAAAAAAACAAACAACAACAACAACAAAAAAAAAACATTCCAGCAGAGTCAAATCACTGTACAGCGAAGTATATCCCTGCTGTAAAAAAAAAAAAAAGAAAAACCTGCCTCAACTCAACACGGGACACTGTAATTATCTCATGAGTCTAAACAGGATCGTTGGAGGGAAAATGGTAAACTGTGCAGCACTGTGGCCCTGCAGGAATGCAGGCTGACAGATGTGGTGTACACTTTGTATATAACAGAGCTTCTGTGGGGGTGAGACTCACATCTGGGCCTGTAGGTCTCCCTCTCTCTCTCTTTCTCCCCCTCTCAATGACTCTACACTACTCATTTACTTTAGCTACCATAAAAAGACATTGGCTTTATGTCACTCTATGCTGTTTTTTTAACGCCAGTTCATAGTCTCATTGCTTTTCAGATGATTATCACACAAAAGAACATTGCTTTTCTATTCTAAACATAAGCGTTTATGCTGTTACATTTACCACTGCGTGACTTAAGCAACACCCCTCATTGGAAGGAAAGAAACAAAACAATTCCACCAATTCTAGTTTAAACAAACGACTGGAATGATTTCACCCAAATGAGGATGGGTTCCCTGTCGAGTCTGGTTCCCCTCAAGGTTTCTTCCTATTTCCATCTCAGGGAGATTTTCCTTGCCATCATAGCCCTCGGCTTGCTCATCAGGGACTATCTGATCATTTTGATTTTCTCACACATTTCATACACATTTCCATAATTTTCTTTGATTTCTGTAGAGCTTTGCGGAAATGACCATTGTTAAAAGCACTATACAAATAAAATTTAATTGAATTGGCAGGTCAGTGTGGAAGTGCAGATTGGTTAGGACAACAAAGTGAAGACTTGTGTAGGCTACTTGCACTACACAGGAAAGCAATGGTAGCATCTAGCTAGCTAAGGTACCGAAGTAATGGAAAACACTAACAATGCTGTTCTCAATTTGTTTAATTAATGTCAAATCATGTTACTATCAGTAACTTATGGCATCATGTCCAGGCCTCCTTTCCATTAGCTTCATTAACTTAATTATCTCTCAATAATAATTTTTATTTGTTTGTGAAAAAACAAAGCAAAACCAAATTTCCCTGATTCCTATTTTTAAATTATATTTCAAGACCATTAACTCTGTGCTACGACTGTAATGATATGATTTGTTTAAATATGATGTTAAACTTATGAAAATGAAAAGTGGTCAGCTAAGCGAGTACTTATTGATTATAAACATTATCAGTTTTTATATGTCACAGCACACATTATTGATTATGGGTACACCTCCTCTTTCACCTCCTCTGTTGTAAGTAGATAAAAAGAGGCTGTCCCAAGCTCATTGGGATGCTGATTCTGCAGAGAGGGGAGTAGATTTGGAGAAGCAGACAAGTGCGGAAAAAAAAAATGCCACCGAACGAAATGACATCATTTGATTTTGGGCATTTGGTCCTGGGACAAACCACATACATACTGTACATAGTTGACAAACTGAGTAGTGGAACCATCCTTTATCATAAAATAACTGTTACTTGTTTAGGATTTAGGATCCACTAGAGCCCTGACCAATGGTTACTGAAAACGAATGAGTTAATGAATGAGCGTCTTTACAATAAAGTAAACTTGAACCCAAAATTCCTTCATAAAAGTATCCCCCTTTTTTCGGATATTTTAGAAGCACAGGCTAAGAGTGAGCATTGTCAATTTGTAACAAATCCAGCTCTTTATCAGCCCACTCCCTCAGTTACTTCATTTTCATGTCATGAAGTAAGTGTGACGAGAACTGAGTTACTCAAAGTCTGTCGTCTCTGTGTCACTCACCCTCTAATTAACACAATGAACAGAGAAAATGTCCAGGCCTAATTTATTGGCTTTTATCCTGAGTAATAACAAGAAATTTGGCTAAAATCAGTGTAGTATAATGATCAGGAAACTCAATAGGACAAACATAATACAATAAAAGAAAGAGCCTGAGTCACTGAGCATAGGCCCAGTGCAGGTAAAGCTGCTTTCAGTCATATCGCATCAACACCGAATCCATTAAGCCTTAATGGGACCTGTTAAAAAACCAGCACGGAAGCAATAGAGCACTTATTAGAAATATTTAGGCCGGTAACGGGTGTAAAATTGCCTCCTGACGTCATCGTCATTATGTGATTTTAAATCCATTAAGTCTGGAAGTCATTGAATAAAAGGGGGAAAAAGTGGTGGAAAACAGCATTGTAGTCCACCGTTTTCTTATCATTAGTGACGTGATCAGCACAATTAAAAAAGACAAAAATGTAGATGTGAACATCATCCTCTCGCTGCATGTGACAGAAATGTATTTGAACCGAACACTTAAGAACATCTTTTCTAATCTGTTCTAAAAAGGGGGTTTTGATCGCTGCCGGTTATGCCATGAGGAAGGCACTAGCAGCCCTCTTCTCCTTCCATGTGCTCATAGAAGTCCACATCTGGTTAATATCACTCTGAGAGAGGAGAGAGATTAACACCCAGAAAGCTGGGCCAATTTGACACTTTTGATTCCCAACCAGAGATAGCTGTGACATCGGTGGGATTTAAATTTGTGATCTTTTGTTAATGTTCAGGCATTTTTGACATTTGTCATGATTGTGCCAGCACAGTGGAATAATTATTGCTGAAGAAGAGTGATTTAATGTTTAAAACTCATCCAACCAGGCTCAAGGTCTGATATCTGACATATGTTTTCTTCAATAACTACCTTCCTATTTGTTATTTTTACACAGTCGTGCTCTTGAACTCAAAGCAATGGTTAGCTTTCTACAATAGCCTCCTGTTTGAAATACACTATATAGCCAAAAGTATGTGGACACTTGACATATGTGGTTCTTTCCCACACAATCACACAATTGTATGGTCATTTTATGCTGCAGGATTCCAGCTATAGCATGACAATGCACCTATGCACAAAGTCAGCTCCATGAAACCCCATGTTGTGGTTGGAATAGAGGAACTCGGGTATCCTGCACAGAGCACTGACTGATCCCAACCCTCAAACTGAATTCCTTTGGGATGAATTGGAACTGAAGCCTCCTCACAGTGCCTGACTTCACTTACAGTATGCCCTTGTAGAAGGTCTGAATGAACACAAATCCCCGGAGCCATGCTCCAAAATCTAGTGGAAAGCCTTTCCAGAAGAGTGCAGCATTGAATCTATGTCTTCTGTATGGCAGGCAATGTACCTACCACTGAAATGCAAATGCCTGAATGTTGATGTGATGTATAAAAAAAGAAGAAAATGACTGGAAAAGGAAAGCTCTGGTTTGACTTAGACAGTGTTTTGCGTAGCATATTGGGATTTTTCAGCTGCATATTATCAAAAGGAGGCATAAAATTTTTTATTCAAATCCAGTTTTATTCTTGTATCCTTTGGTCATGGGTGGCCTTGGATCTGCACGACCAGTTATCACCAGAGCAGCGCCTGTTGTGGCTGTGCAGGCAGAGAGTGACAAACAACTAATTTCATAAATCATAAATTGTAAGTGCCATGAAGAAGAGTCATATGAGGGAACAGTTCTATTTTAATGAGCACTAAAGTGCTAATTTTGATGGTATATTAGCCAGACAGTGTTTTAGTGATTCTAATATGACCCAGAAGATGATGAGTGTATCTATAAACCTAATTGCATTCAATATTGTCATTTTTATCATATTAGACAAGCATAGATGATTATGTATCATCCGCTAGAGCAGCTTGTAGCATGAAGTTGAATTAATTCCCTAGGCTCAGAGGAGTAGAGTATCTAAATCGTTTGCCTGTCTCGGACCAACTGCCTGTTATGGAGAGAATGATTCACACTCTTCGTATTCTTTTTATAGAGTTTAAGTCTTCTTCTTACAGAGGGCCTGTCAGTTACTTAGAAGCATAGAAACTGTAGGTAATCTATTTCTTAATACGTAAAATTTTTTGATTTGGTAGATTTGGTCTGAAATTTGACGGGTAACAATTTCCATTTAGATATCATCATATCTATGACCCAAAAACCTGCTCCAGAATAGACCTGGTTTTACACCATATTACTCCACTGATGCCTTTTACTTTCACTGAAGATGACAAATTTTAAATAATATACAACTTGAGGCGGTACAGTAAGTACGACGACCTCAAGCCTCCAAAACAGCTCCCATTGGCATCAATTCTCTCTTTGACATGCCGCGATGTCTAATAACAGTTCCCAGAATGCAGTGCTGTCTCTTGGTGTGTTTACATTCACCTGATTACTGATCACACACACTCCTGGAGTTAATCGCTTGCACAGTAAGTAAGGATTCTCAGTTCAAAAGTATCATCTCTGAGTTGACCATCCTTATATGGTGTTCAAGTCAAAGCAGGACATTTGATTGGTCAGAGAGGAAAAAAAATCTATTTATTTCTCTATATAATCTCCTGATACACTAATGGACTTATCCCAGTGTTTCACTAGTAATTGGATACCATCAAGGTACAAAGTTTTCTCAGTGCGCTGAAACTATGATCGGACTGCCTGCTTCACGTCTAAAATGCTGGCCTCTTAGGAACTCCTTTAATGGCCCTAACATGTGGAAATGGCTTGAAGCGAGGTCAGTACTGTACGGGGATACGGTAATAACTCCCAGCCGAGTTCCTGTAATGTGCAAGTGCTGTTGGTGTCTCTTCCACAAGTGGTTGACAAGTTATCCATTGATTTTTAAGGATAAGACATTCCACTTCCTTAGTTTATGAGAAGGACTGCAGTGGGCTCCGTGCCAGCTTCGATCATCATTCATGGGTGTATGGCCTTCTTTAAGAGGTTTGCACCGTTTAAATGTTTATTTTTTTTTCGGCTGAGTCTCATCACTGTACTGTGCTTTATGTCCGATAAAAACCGAAATGTAGAATGGTCCTTTTATTCTGTGCTGGTTTCCTGATTGAGATCTTTTTATGATCTATTTTTTTTCATTCTACCTTGGTCCAAAAGAGTCATAGCATATGAGTTACATGATTTTCATCCTTTGTGAATGGGGTCATGCCCTTTTTTATATGTTTATATTTCTTCTTATATTTCTTCAGCATTTTGACCTAATATTGTATGGAAATAAGGACACAACCTCAGACTTATCATTTAGAGCCAATATCTGTGTCATTGCTCTTCTTCTCATTTGACCAGTTGGTCAACAGTGAGCTAGAATTTAATAAGGAGGTGGTATTTTATGTCTTTATCAAGATTTGCAGTGCTATCAATCAAAAAGACTTCAAGAAAGACAGAACATGCCATTGTATTACACATCATCAGGCTACATAATTTATTATATATATATTTATGAGGAAACCAGGTTGAAAACATCAGTGGTGTTTTATCCCTTCAGCTGTTCTGACTGAAACTTTTAATCTAACCCAAACACCTAATGCACCCCAGGGATCTCAATAACATTATTACAGATATGTATGATGCTGAGATATGGGAAGATATCTCCTCAGTTGATATTTTAATGATAGGCTTGTCCTGCTCCCAGCCTGTCAGATGTGTTGCACTGCAGTTGAAGGGGAACTTATTTGTCACAACCTGACACTGATGTCCCATGATATCGCTCTTTCCTGTTCATGTTCTCATCTGATGACCTTCTTCTAGAAGTGAAAGGTCAATGTCTGTGAACATAATCTATACAACATTGTTTTTTCATCTCCTTCCATGTCCTCCCTGACTACTGATGACTTTGAAGGGAAGATCCACAAGTCTTTTTCTCTTGCCCTGCTTGCTACAGAACAAGTTCTGGATTCCACTTTTCTTTCTTTGATTTGTCCTTCTCTTCTGTTAACATAAAAGATTCTGCAAATAATCTTGTCCTGAAATCCAACCAAATCACCTCATGCCTGCAAGATGCATATAAATTGTAGGGGCTGTGTATCCAGCAGGCACAAAAAAAAATGGTGAAACGTTTCAAAGAGACATTGTGCTACCAGCTCTGCAATTTCTCTCAATGATATGATGCATCATTACTGCTGTACACTGACAAATATGCATATGCATTTGGTGAGAGATAAGCACTATATAGCTCCTCGAGTTCTCTATTTTTGCAAAACTGTCTGACTGAATTCTCCAGTGTGCCCCCTACTGGAATCTTCCAGTAATATGCGTAGTACAGTATAAGGGCAAATATGTAAACAAATATGCTGATTACATTGCTTGTTGATTAATAGGTTATCAGTTCTAAAGCAGCCAAACTGTCATTAGTTCTTGACCTTTCAGCAGCCTTCAACATTCAATTTCATGTCTTTCTCTTGTATATCCTCATATGTTGTGGAATTCATGACTTTCTATTGCATGGCAATGGTTTGATTCTTGCCTGGAGAGAAGATTATATGTCATGAGCCGACATGCAAACCATCCACGTTTGATCCATGAAGATTTTCCACTGGTGTCCCACAAGGTTATGTCCTGGGTATTTTTGTTTTCTTTTCTTGCATCACATCACTAAACTTAATCAGGCATGCATTTTGTTTCCTTAACATTTGCAGAATCTGCCCACTTCTTTCCACAAAGAATGTTATTTCACGAATTGACCAATGCTTGCTTCTGGCATTTCAATCTCTGTACATCACTGCAACATATTCCTAAAGAAACTGCATAGCATGTCTTGGACCTTCTCAGGTTCTCCATTCTCCCATTTCTCTGCTCTACGACTCACTTCTTGAAGTTGCTTGCATCAGATTTGCCCGAATTCAAATAAAAAAATAGAACAGCACCCACCTACCTCAAAGCACTTATCACACCCTGTTTGTCACGTGCGCCCTTCAAGCCTCTATCACTACTCCATTTGACCAAAAATCCCTCAGGGTAAAAGCAAGACATGCATTAAGGTTTTTTCTGTCTGGCACCCTGGCGATAAAATAAACCTCCCGAGACTCTCTGAAAAGCTGACTCATTGGCTGCCGTAAAACAAAGTCAAAGATCTATTTCTTTCCCAATCACTTAAATGATAAACACTATAAAGCACTTCTGGTTGCCAAATACATAGATAGTGGATATGTAGATGGTGGTGGGTTGGGGGAGGCGGTGGGTGCTGGTTGTATAGAAGCCTATGGTATACAGTATTTATGTAGAGCACTTTTATTCTTAGCAAATCATTCAGTGACAGCTGATGCCCTGTGGATTGGGGCAGAGTCATCTGAAAAAGGATGGGAAATCTTCAAAAGTAATAAATCAGAGGAACATAGCTTCTCGCTAAGAAAACAAGAGGAGCGATTTATGCAAACAAAAAAAGTCACTTCTGAGTGTGTAGTTGCTTGTTGGTGTGCACCATCCACCATTAATCTTTTTGATAAACAGCCAAAATGTACAGCCCTGCAGCTCCATGGTCTGGGTTCGATTCCCGCTTCAGGTTTGTGTGCATGGAGTTTACATTTTGTCCCTGAGCTTGGTGGGTTTATTCTGGGTACTCGAGTTTCCTTCCACAGTCCAAAGAGTTCCAGATGAGGCTAACTGGCATTCCCAAATTGCCCGTAGTGTCTGAATGTGCATGTGAATGTTGACTGGAGGCCCTACCACAGTCATAAAAATGGGAATAAATACAATGGTCACCATTGGCCTCCACAGTCCCTAGTTGGACTACAGATTTTCCCTAGATGAATGGATGGACTTTAATATGTATGCATATCACTTTTGTTTGAAATGAAATGAAGTTTGATTAATTTACTGTAATAGCTTGTGCTAGCTCCATTGGCTTTTTTGAATTGCTACTTCCTTCCAAGCTATTTCTCTTGATCATGCCTTCTGTTAATCCATATCAAACATTAAATGGGACCTAATTGCAGGTACAAATGAATGTTGTGAGTAGGGAACTGAACAAAAACATTGCACTACAGGAAGGCTCCTAGAAATATTTTAAGCTAATTTGGGTTTGTCACTAAGAATTTTGAAGACTGTACTGTTCTGTACTCAGGTCACACTTTTTGCTCTGTTGGTTGTCGTTGAAACTGCGGCTATGTATCAGGAATTAGTTTTCACCTACTGCTTTGTCATGGGCGAATGTATGGTAATAGAGTCATTGGGTTTTCCATTCATTTGTCATCTGCCTGTAATTGAAATTCTGTAATACAGCCTCTGGTGTGAATAAAAGTCACCTCACGATATCCAGATTCTGGAGGGAGTTCAAAGTCCTGGAGTCAAAGACACCATATGTACAGTATAATTTATTCCCTCTCTGCACTGCTCTGTCTCATGTTTTTTTTTTTTGACTAATGAGGAAGGACTGCACTGATTTTGCATCTAAGCACAGATTTAGACTTTTTATCCATCACTCTTTTTTGGGTTTTGGGAACAATATTTTTGGATTTGATTTATCTATTTTTTATTATTTATATATTATTATTATATATTTTATTATAATATATTATAATACTTTGTTATATACTATATTTTTTAATATACTGAATTTCCCAAGCTGCTGGTAAATTCTCCATGTACAGGTAAAAGGTTTATGACATACTGTAGATTTGACTTAAGGATACAACTGAATCACTTCTCAGATGCAAAGGGAAGAAAAAAACGTTTTCTTTAATGTTTAGTAGGTCACAAGAAAGATGCTATTTCTGAACATGTCTAACACCTAGGTAGAAGGCTCTAAAAATGGCACGTGCCCTTGTGGAGGCCCACGCAGGTACAAAATACCCCACATGCATTGTGCACACAACAGATACAGACTTAGACACATGAAAAAAAGAGGCATATTACATTTCAAGCAGGATGTACAAATATCAACATTTTTTTAGCTAGTATAAATTAACATTGTGCAAACAGCCACCCCAGAGTCATCATGCTCATGCCCGTCTTCACCCTCGTCATCCTCCTGGACTTCGTTCATATTTGACGCACAACATGGAGCCCTGGCTGCGAGTTTCCAGAGTTTAGACACAGAGTAACACATTTTCTGTACTGATATTACTGTATGTTTATATGGCTGAATTAATGCATCTGGGTCTGCATATGCATCTTCCCTGTCCCTGATGACAAAAGTTTTGATCAAGTTGATATCGTTTGTTCAAAGTGTAAATTTCTAGTGAAATTTCATGGCTTCCAGATTCATGGACAGACTTTAAAAATACTTTTAATAAGTGACACTAACCACCTTACATGGTGTATTAATAAGTGAGACAGTAGAGAAATAAATCACAGACAAATCTGATCTGGCATGATGCCCTGTTTTGGCGTTGAGTCCAAGCCTTTCTGAACTTTTTAGACTCTGTTTGTTTATTCTGTGTTTAACTAAGATCAGGCTATTTTTACTTGACGGTCACAGGGGCGCAAGTCCTTGGAGGGAAACACAAGCAGTTGGCTTGCTGTAATGATTCACGGGAATGTATTAACATAATGCGTCAAGGGTTTCTGTTAATCCAGACTGGACCCTTTGTAAATGTGTTATAGGGTAATCAGAATCTAGCGTTTTATATAGCGTGTGATCATGTGCAGGGATTTCTTTTGTGCATTTATCAAAGCTCATTAAAAGGAACAGATAAACAAAATGCATATCATATTTTATATATGGACCCTGGGGTCAGCACCCACTGAAGGTTAACAGCTTTGCTCAAGAGCTCAACAGTGGCAGCTTGGAGGTACTGGGGCTTGAACACTAGACTTCCTGATCAGTAACCCAGAGTGTTAACCCTTCAAGCCAACCCTGCCCAGGCAATGTACAAAGACTCAAACCAGGGATGGTACGCAATAGTACCCATGGCACTAACAAACATAGTAGCTAAAAAAAATTTATCTTCTTAGCTAGAGCTGTAAAACAATGTTGTTTTGATTAAACAGAACTAATGTTTGTTGTCTAAAGTATCTCACGCAGCTACAGTGGTAACGGTTATGATGTATTAAAACCTAAAACAAGATTCTAATAAACACCTTCTGTTCCACACTCCAGTCCCCTAGGTGGCGATAAAGCAACGAACCGCCCATGAAGTCAAAAGAAGAAGTGGTGACGCTCTTGAAAGATAAGTATTTTCAACAAAAGGAAATAGATTGTATTTCCTGTGGTATATGTTAAAGGAATTTAGGCTATTTGACATTTGTAAATTTAGCTAAATGATTTAAAGTGTGAATCAATTCTGAATCGACCCATCGATTCATTTAAATGAATCAAATAACAAAAGATTGATTATACAGCATAATCAATGAAATTTCCCAGCTCTATTGGGAGATTAAAAAAAATTTAACTAAAAAAATTAAAAAACTAAATTAATGTTTTAGCATAAATAAAAATAGCACTGCATGTATTTTTAGAGAGCTAATGATATGTAACATGAAGTTTCACTCAAGTAAAATCATGACTTTCTGGCTCCAAAGACATACAGTAGTGTCTAAAACATCCCCTCATTCCCAATCTTTATTTTATATATCACAAATTATTAATTATCACAAATTTATTCAGAATAATAAAACTAATCTAAAATTGCAAGCCATGCCAGTTTTTGTCATTTCTTGCTAGCACTGGTAAAAGTGTTGACGGTGAAAATTAGTGCCGAATAAGCTATTTCTTTTCGCAAAAAACCTCTGGCCAAGTGTGAAAGCAGCCTTATGGTTCGTGTGTTAAATCCTAATTACTAATTTTCTGCAAAGCTGGAGTTACTACTCTATGTGGTGGTTCGGTTCACATGGAAAAAGATGACAATCTAAGTTGCCCCTCATTTATGCACAAAATACACATAATAAGCTGCCATGTTTTCTTCTGGAAAACAAAAACTCGACCCACGACGCAATATGGTGAGTAGGAGGTCTGTAACGACTGAGGTCATAGATTACAGCTAAAAAAAAATGCTGAAGCGAGTACTGGTATGTGACTTCGTTATTCTCTCTGGTTCAAATCCAATCAAGAAATACTGTAAAATGCACACATCTCTAAATAATCTACAGTACTGTCCAAAAGTCTTGACTTCTCCTCATTTCTTCATATTTTGCTTCCAAAGAGACAGACTTTCTTATATTTTTAATGCAGACTTCAGGAATACATTCTTCAGACTTGCTGAGGGATTTTTTTTTGTCTTTCATTTTTCGTCCAGTCCCTGTACCTGACCTGTTTCAGAGGAATATTTTTTGTTTGGTATGCCACATAGTGACCATTCAGGCATAAAAAACACAGATGCAGATGATGACAGATGAGCAGGCTGGTGATTAGTATACTGCTGATGCTGAATGCTGAGTGGTTGAATGAGAGGGGAAATGAGGTTGCTGCTGAGGTTGTTACATAAACAACACATTTTTAAATAGCATTTCCTCATATTTGTTTAATTTAATCCACTTTAGTTCATTGAATAAATATAAAGAATTGGGGGGGGGGGGTCAAGACTTTTGTACACAGTACTGTATATATTTACAATTTATAATTGTTTACAAATATTCCTAGTCATATTAAAAGGGTTAGTCTTATAAATAATGTGAACTCACGACAATGTTGATTAAGGCGATGGAGGACAAATCATGTATGGTTAAATTTGAGCTTTTTT
>JAAGKR010006410.1:0-43172 GCA_011419295.1 Clarias macrocephalus | reverse complement strand
CTTGCAGAGCACAGACAGTAAAACTCAGGATTATTAAGACAATATACTACAATAGTGCAGCATTAATCTAATGGCCTTCAATTAGTCATACACAAAATTAGGACAGCTTATGAAGTATATCAAATGTATTAAATGTTCAAGAAAAGAGGTGATAGCCATCCACATATAAACAGACAATCTACCAAATGTAGGAATGAAATGAAATAAAGATGAATATTAATTAAGATTAAATAGAGTAAACAAAACATTCTCTGTAGATATATATTTTCAAGAGGTCTGGTAAATGTTATTATACTACAGTTAGCTCCAACCGATGAGTCCAACTGAGTTGAAAAGAGGCAGTCCATGAATGGTGATCATTGACAGTAACAGCACTGGGATGTTTAACTATATGTATCACTAAATGTCACAAGTTGTTGGTCACCAGCATGGGTGAAAGTCCAGTACTGGAAACAATTTCATTGAGAAAACACATCCGATAACATGATGTCATCTTAAACAACACTTTCCCTGGCAAATTGCTTCTCAGGTGTTTTGAATTGTCTCTGAACCATCCGTGTTGGTTGAATCCCAAATTCTCCTTTAACCCTGGATCAAAGGCACTGCTTGGTGTGTGGAACAAGGAATTTTACATCCTACATAATGCTATAAAGTAAATTACATAGGTTTATCAGGGCTGTCCACCACCTCCATGGTTTATTCTCTTTATCTTTTGGCCACATAAGGTACCAGTAAGAATTTAAAAGTATTTCCAGCCCTGTTAATTACACTGTCAAACTGTTGGTTACTAACTGTTAGCTGCCAACAAAACCACTCAAGGCTTGTTAGTTCTGTGAGTTAGTTTTGCTGTTAAATACAGAAACAAATTCTAATCTTGATGAAAAAATAATAAATAGACATGAAATTGATATGGAAAGATATGGTGTTTGTGTAACTTGTATAAAAGCGATATCACACTTGAAGTCATACTGGTGTGCTGAATATTACATGGTTATGATATGTGCCCAAATCACAGCCATGATGATATTCAGTACAACAGCATGACTTTTCTCCCTCTCATGTGATCATACTTAATTACAATTCTGGTATGACAGATAACTTAGTGATAACTCTAACTAGGTAGGTAAATAAGTATTTAAATGTCACTAATGTATGTGTGTTGCTAGTGCCAGTTCCCCCTCTTTTAACTAATCCTACTATTTATAATGATTTAAATAAGATATATTTAAAACAAAATCCCCCTGACGATCATAATGATAATTGTAGAAAATGGTCCTCTTTATCATAAATATCAGAAATTTTAAGAAATCATATGTGTTTTTTTTATGTCAAACTTTGAGGCACAACACAGGCCACTAACTACAGAACATACAGTATGTATGTGAAGTGATGTCAGATGGAGTGTGCTGACCTGTGAAATAGTTTTACTGTTCATACTTCCTGGGTGTGTTCTTCTAGAGACATTGTACCTCATGTGTAAAGTTCACAACATACAGGTCTATTATACAGAAGCCTCATAGAAAAAAATGGTTCAACTATACGACTTAATGTCCATAGTGAGATACACAGCCCTGATTGTTATTGCAGCAGGTAATTAATAAGTAATTGATTTTCTCTTAATGATTTCTCACTTAATAATTTATGTTAATTAGCATTTATTCATTTAATTAATTTAATTTGAAATGTAAAGCTTTACATTTTGTTTGCTATTTATTTGTTTAGTTTATGAACATATTTAACAAAATCTTTTTTATTATTCTTTTTTTTTATTTTATTTTTTACAGCAGGGAATTTTTCAGATAAAATTGGGCCGACAGACAGAGATGCCAACATAGCCAAAAGAGAAACAGACACTGTTACTCTGAAATGTTCATATGAATCAAACAGTGAATACATTGCTCTTTACTGGTACAAACAATTTCCTTACAGCACACCACAGTTATTACTGTATAAAGGTGCCAGGTCAAGTTCACACCGAAAGAGCACTCCTGATGATCATCGATTAGTGGCAGAAGCCACCAGAGACTCTACTGAACTCACAATCAGAGGTGTAAAAATCTCAGATTCTGCTGTCTATCACTGCACTATTGCAGTAGTAGCACAGTAATACAGAGTCAATAAAAAGCTGTACAAAAACATAATAATGTCTCTTTTAAGTTGATAAACCCACATCAAACATAACTTCCTTTACCAATTGATCAGATAACCACAGAAGCAAACAACATTTACATTTACAACATATACTGTAACAGAATTGAACCATAACAACTACACATCACTTACACACACCTATATATTTAATTGTGATTTGATTGACACATGAGCCATATTCAGGTGTTAATCATATGCAGCATTTTAATTAATCTTACTGACTTTTCTCTTGCCAGATTTCTTAATATTTTTTTCTCTGCTTGTACACAAATTTTAGAGTTTGAAATGAATGCATTTCAAGTGTTTAATGATTACAATTACCCATATAGTCAGCTTTGATGGAAAATGTTCAGAGTTTCATTTATTAACCCTAAAACATCTATGCAGAAATAGGTCTAGATTTTTCAACCAACATGTGTTTATGATGTGTTTATGATCACTCATGCTGTGTTTTAATAGGCTAACATTTGCTAAGAAGCTGCTTATTTTGTTTATAAGGTCACATGTGTGTAATATATATAATACCAAGTCTTTAGCAGACTTTTTTTCAGGTTTTCTTCAAAAAATTTCCCTGTATTTGGCTCCCTCAACCTTTGCACCAAATTTTAGTTTAGGTGTATCAGAGTGAAGGGGACTGACTAAAAATGCATGCCACACTTTTCCGATTTTTATTTGTAAAAGATTTTAAAAACCATATATTATTTTCCTTCCACTTCACAATTACAGTTTATGCGACTTTATGTTAGTCTGTATCACACAAAATCCCAATAAAATACATTCAAGTTACAACAACAAATGTGATAAAATGTGTTCATTTTGTTCAACAGATATGAATATGAAAATGCACAATATTTTCAGCAAACATTGGAGCATAGTTACTTCTCATGCCATAAACTGAACTAAGATAAAAAATGTAAATATTATTGTGGCACCGTGCAATACAGTATATAACCTTTTTTGTGACTTTGCAATGGCGCATTTCAGAAATAAAATAAAGCTTCTATGTGTCTATGTCCCTGTATTTCTATATAAGTGTTCTATAAATTACTTTTTATGTATATTTACTATATATTGATATATATATTGGACTGTATATATAACTGATATATAAAACATTGATTATCTTAACACCATGACACAAATTGTAATGTCCAGATGACTGGTGCAGAGTATCTCTAATAGTGATGGGTCATTCATGAACGATTCGTTCTTTTTGAACAAATCTTTAATGTGACTCAAAAGAACGAGTAGTCTCAGAGAGTGATTCATTCATTTTCTACTGGATGCGCATGTGCAAAGCATCGCAAAATCTCCGTAGGTTATGTACAGGAAACGTAAATGAGTCGTTACCTTTGAGTCTTTGATCCGAGTCGTTCGTTCTTTTGTTCTTTTGTCACGTGACTCCGATAGACGCTATGAAATGCAATAGATTCAAAAGAATGAACGACTCGGACTAGAAGATATAGTGGTGAGCTGCTCATGTCCTTAGCTTCATTGTACTATTTTCATTACTGGAACTATAGCCAAACTTTGTGTATGTAGATGTGTTGGGGGTCTGTTTATTGAAAATGTAACATTTTATTTTATTTCTGGACAAAATGAACAAAATTAACTAAATGATTCCAAAAAAGATTCATTCATTTTAAGGAATGAGATTGAAAGAAATGAGCAGTGTTGGGGGATGTTACTTTTTAAAGTAACTAATTAGATTACAAAATTACTGTCTTTAAAAAGTAATCCGTTACATTACTGCGTTATTTTCTGATAAAAGTAACTCGTTAAAGTACTTTTCTATTGCAGAAAATGAAAACTCCTTTGTGCTTCCTCATGCATATTGTTTTATTCAAGACCTTTATAATTATTCTACCATCATCACTCAGCAAAGAGGCCCATAATCTGTTAACTACTAATACCCCTATCTCACCTATACATGGTTTCGGCACGGTGGCCGTAAGTACAGTTCATCGCCAGTTTTGGCGCTCTTATTAGGTTTCCATCTTTCCGCGCGTCGGTCCTCGTATAGTCAAACCGCATAGGTGAGAGAGGGGTATAACAGCAGGAATAACAGAGGGCAGGGCGGGTTATTGGGGCCGGGCTTGTAGGACAACTTCCTTTCTCTCACACACACATACACACATGTTGATAGATTGGGAATGACTGCTGTCTTGCTTACGGATTACATAAATTGTCTGAATAACGGATTACATTTTTGAAAAAGTAACTAAGTGACAGAGTTACTAAGAGGACCTAATGCGTTAGATTACTCATTACATCAAAAAAGTAATCCGAGTACTCTAACCCAACACCAGTCACTAAAATGATTCAAACTTCCCATCACTAATCTCTAAAACAGTATGTTTCCATATCTACTGGTTAATACCTCCTAAAAGTGCTCCCTAGGCTCATTGATGTCCAAGGAGTGCATAATAAATGTCTGTGCTTAAGTTGTGACTGTTGAATATGAAGTGATGTATTTGTTCAAAGACAAAAAGGATTTATTGCAACTTTTTTCCACACAAACTACCATTTATGGAGAATTCAGTCTGTAAGTATCCTCCTACATTTTTCATGTTCTAAAAAACAAAACAAATAAAGAAAACAAAAGACAAAATACCCATGAAAAACAAATTAAAATTTCTTTCCATTATCATCAACGAGACATAATGTTTAGAAAAATACAATATATATGTGCAGTACGTGCTAAATATGGATAGACTCAGGTCCAGTCTCTTTTGTAGAAGAACAATGTTGGCTGTCATAAACAAAGCTGACTATCTTATACCAGAGCCATTTATTTGGGCTCCCGTATAATCCTTAGGCTCTGGTGGAATGACAATAAGACTTCACTTCACGGATGAATAAGTAAAAAAATAAGTGAATGAAAGAAAACCTGGCCATCTCTTAATTGACATCAGGGTTCTGGTTCTATCCCTGAAGTGACTGTGTCTGGATCATGTTCATTTGTCTCAGAACATGCTGTGGATGCACATTTTTGCCGTAGCACGGTGACCCCGACATGTTCTAATATTCTCAAACAAACCTCTAAGAGCTTCACAGAACAGCTGCATTTAAATGCTGAGAATAAATGACACACAGGTCGTCTTTATTTACTCATTAGGTGACTTCTGATGGCAAATGGTTGCACTGGATTTTATTTAGGGGTTTTGGAGTAAATTAACTGAATACAAAGGGTTGTAACATGACAAAAAACTAACAAAAACAACAACAACAACAACACTGTATCCATATGAATAAACATTCTGTCTTTTTACACTGGCGACACTGGCATGTGATGGTATGAGATGAGCTCCTACTGTAAGTGGTGCAACAGAAATGCACCCTTTGTTACATGGTATTAATATGTGGTGTAATAACAAGAAGGTCTAATAACAAGAAGTCTAAGTCTAATAACTTCTTGCTCGGAGACAACATGGGATTATTAATTTGGAAACTAAAAGGAAAAACAAAAAAACTACAGTGAAACTCTCACTGTAGGAGGAATGGCTACACTTGCTCTCCCATATACATACAGCACCACTAGCCAATCATGGGGTCTGTAAACACATACTGTACAAGTGGAAGAAGGCAGAGTTTTCTTTAAAGTGCATTACATCACATCTGTAACATTTCATACACAGCAGTTTGAAAGATGTCTTCAGCTGGCTTGATGTGCATTGAAGGAAAAATTTGTCAGCCTTTGACCTCACTGGTTGTTACTAGACTTGAATTAAGTGGGATAATTATTTTAGTCATATAAAGATATGTTTAGTTAGTTTACCATGTTATTTTTCAAACAGATAGATAGATAGATAGATAGATAGATAGATAGATAGATAGATAGATAGATAGATAGATAGATAGATAACAGAATGATGTAGACATTTTTAATTAAAAACTGGGTTACTGGGTTATTTAATTCCGCTTGGTATCAGCAGACACTCAGTATGAAATGACTCCAATCAGGATTTTTATTTGTATTTTATTTTTTTACAAACAAGCAAATAAATAAATAGTTTATTTATTTACAGTATATACTAACATATAATTGTATGTGTCCTGAGATTAAATATAAGTCATTAACTATATAAGAGTTAAATCCAGATGCAGTGGGTTGACAGATCAACAACACTATCTGCTGTATTGGTGACTCAGTTTACCTTCACTGATACTGTGCAGTGATGATCTGTGCAAAGCTCTACTACAACAGCAGCACTTCCTGGGTGTGACCTTCTAGAGACATGTTCCCATAATGTGTAAAGTTCATCACATACAGCACTATTTACAGAAAACTGTGTTCAGAAATGGCTCACTTATACAACTTACTGCACTTAGTGAGATTCACACCACTCATTCTCATTTTGGTAAAAGGTAAATTATATTCGTCAGTGTATAAATTGTAATAATTAATAATGGTGTTTGTATTACCTAGTAATCTAATTCCTACACTGTTAAGTCAAGATTTTCTGTTTGTTTGTTTGTTTGTTTGTTTGTTTGTTTGTTTAATAACAGGCAGTGTTGCAGATAAAATTGGACCATCGGATGAAGACGCAAACATCCTCAGGAGGGAAACAGATACTGTTACATTGAAATGTTCATATGAGGCGAGCAGTGAATATATTGATCTATACTGGTACAAACAATATCCTCACAGTGCACCACTGTTTTTACTGTATAAAGGTGCAAGGTCAAGTTCTGGCCAGAGAAATGCTGATGATCAACGACTACAGACTAAAACATCCAGAGACTTTACTGAACTTACCATCACAGGACTAAAGCTCTCAGATTCAGCACTCTATCACTGTGCTCTTCAGGTAGTAACACAGTAATACAGCATAAATGGAAGGCTGCACAAAAACATAACAATGGCATTCATGAAGTTTCTAAAACCACAGAAGATTAAAGAGACTCCCTTCAAATTATCAGTTAAACCCACACTCAAATAACACTTGTGGTAACATATTCAGCTGTAAAACAAAGAAAAAGTGGGTGATTAACACTACTACATATTAACCACAGTAAAGTGATGAATTCACATTTTCCACTTTCAAATCAGCTGTTATTGGTGTGCATTATTTGCCTACTGTAGACAGCTGTTCTCTTTGGACCTGTAACTTCCTACCTCCAGGAACAAACTGGACTCCATTTAATTTAAACACATCTCCTGTTATACTGAACTTCCAGTCTCACACAGTATGATGCTGATCAATCCCTGCTGTCCGTTTTACCCAAATGAGGATGGGTTCCTCTCAAGGTTTCTTCCTATTACCATCTCAGGGTGTTTTTCCTTGCCACCGTCGCCCTCGGCTTGCTCATCAGGGACAATCTTATCATTTTTATTCTCATCATTTTGATTCATTTTTCATTCACATTTCATAAAAACTTAATTCTTTTGATTGTGTAAAGCTGCTTTGCGACAACGGCAATTGTTAAAAGCGCTGTACAAATAAAATTTTATTAATTAATACAAAATTATTTGGAATTAAATTAGAGAATATTTTCTGTTTTGTTTTACAACCCACTATAATTAATTTTCATTCATTCATTCATTCATTCATTCATTCATTCATTCACGTGTGTTTATTATTATCAATTCCAGCTTTTCAGTTGGAACATATAAAGGCATTGACAAAAAAAAAAAAATATATATATATACTATAGCTTTGTTTTTTTCTTTCATTAAAGTTCAGTTTTTTGTGTTTTTGATTGTATATACAGTATACAGAACAGATACATTTTATAAATAAAGGAACAGTGATTTTTTTGCTATGGTCAGATTTGATGATAAAACTAGTATTACACTAACATAGTCTAAGATACATATAAGCATGTTAATATTCCTCACTGAAACTGTAAGTCCACATTTATTTACAACATACAGCATACTCTTTGTTCAACATTTGCTAGGCTAGAGGTGCAGAAACCTAAACAAATGAGTATATGTACAGTATAGCTAGTGCAGGCTAAGGTGGATCCAGGTTTGTATGTTTTATAAAATTTGCCCAAAACTAGTAGGATAAGTTTGATGTGCCACTTTGTTCCCCAAGTGTGTAGGTGTAGCAGTTGTTACACACACAGACTTAAGCACAATAAATAGGAAAAAGACTAAAGATTTTACACAGATGGAAATGTGTTTGTCATATCCAATTCTTCCTCCCTAACTTAAAGAAGGAGAGGCAGATGGTCTACTGTCCTGAACAAAATCTTAAGACCGGGGGAAACATTCCAACTATTTGCATTTTGCGCTGGTGGACCAACTGCTTCAAAATGTCAAAAGAAGAAAAAGGAGCATGAGACAAAGAAACAGATATTACATTTAAATTCAAACAGGCTGTTCATCTGAAAAGTTTAAGACTAAAGCCCAAAAAAACACAACAGAACTAAAAGGGTTAAAAAAGGATTCAGTTGTTCGTAGCACCACCGTCCTTGTTGATAACTGCAAAACTCGTTTCGGCACGCTTGATGCAACTGTATCCAGGAGTTGGTGGGAACGTTGCTCCATATGGTGAAGATGGCTTCACGAAGGGCATGCACAGTCTGGAACTGACATCCATTTTTGTAAACTTACCTTGCCATCCATCCCCAAACATTCTCATAGAGATTTAGATCAAGGCAACACACAGGATGGTCCAGAAGTGCAACGTTCTGGAAGAAGGTTATTAAGGTTATTGTGCTGCAGTCAGCATCAGTAAGGGCCTTAATTTAGGTCGAGGATCAGCCAGTTGGATCCTCAGTGCAGGTTAAACCACTTGATAAGGATCTTTTAAGAAATTTCACTTACTTACTTATCATATTTTGTCCAACTTTGCAGCAACGTCGCATTGCGAGAGCCCTAGCTTGTGCAGCTCACCAATCCTGCCACGTTCAAAATCAGAAAGCTTTATACGGTATATATAGAAAGTTATATATAACTTATTTCGTGCATGCAAACCAAATTCCAAATTCAAAGCTGTTAACCTAAATTTAAATTCTTAATACCTTTTGGTCACTTAAGTCACTTAAAATGTGTAAACATTTAACTAAGAAATTATATAATATAGGTGGTGTAGTGGTTAGCAGTGTCGCCTTGCACCTCCAGGGTCCGGGTTCGATTCCCGGCCAGGTTCGATTCCCCTCTTCTGTGTGCATGAAGTTTGCATGTTCTCCCTGTGCTTGGTGGGTTTCCTCTGGGTACTCTGGTTCCCTCCCACAGTCTAAAGATATGCAGGTTAGGTTAATTGGTGTTCCCAAATTGCCCATAGTGTGTATGTGTGTGTCCCTGCAATGGATTGGGACTCTCTCCAGTGTGTACCCTGCCTCGTGCCCTAAGCCTCCTGACCCTGAATACAGGATAAAGCGGTATGGAAGATGAGTGAGTGATGATATTTATGAGGCAGATGCAGGGTGATTCACTTGAAGGAGGCCCCGAATGTTCTGTAATAACTCTCGCTATGTTGAAGCAATCTAACCAAAAAATATGCTACATATCATGTATATATAATGTATTGCAATGCATGTAATGCTGGAAGTCATCTCCACTTTCTGCCAGACACATTTTGAAGTGGTGCTGAATGTTTTTGAAGGAAATAGCAGCAATTTCATGTTGGACGTTTTCCTTCAAATCTTCCACAGCGAGTACATCAGGAACACCATCTTTTTCTTTCTAAATTCACTCTGAATTTGTTTAAATTCCCACTAGTCTTGCACTATGAATATGTGCTGCTCATTATTATACACTCCCATCCTGATGAGAAGTCAAGTGAGACTGAGTGAAGGGGTATGGTTAAACACCGTGATGGATGTCTGTGTGTACCTTATCGGTCCAACTCAGGGACATCCTGAAAAGCACATTGTAAAATGTTTTGTTCAGATTGAACAGCAAAAGGTGAATAAATCTGGAACCTCTCTTTCCAGATTTATTCACCTTTTGCTGTCCACTTTTTTGGGTGAGTTGGTGATAATGCAAAGAACATGCAGCCAGATATTAAGTATATGATACCCGGATTTACAAGACCATCTTCATTTTCTTTGATGAAAAAAAAAAAAACTTGATCTCTTTTTATATTCAACCCAACCCAAATCTCTTTGCATAGTTATTTTATTAAAACAAAATAATTGGTATTCCCATTACAAAATTTTCAGAGAGGACTGTATATACAAAACCAAGTGGGGCAAACTAATCCCAAAAGACATAAAGAAGCTAAATATGACAATCTAATGATCACAATGGCTGCCTACATCCTAACCAGTGTCATATATATGATCATGGTGAAAATTATGCGCAAACACCTCCAGATGGCAGTAGATAACGTGAAAAGACCCCAGAAATTCGGTTAAACCTGGAGGCAACAGAAAACACAGAAACACAGACAGGCACACAAACTGAGTAGCATTCTGAAATTTATTAGATGCTTGAAGCATCTAAAGAATAAATCAATATAACAAACCTACTGAATGCATTTTTGATGTCCATAATAAAGTTGCACACAAAGCAAGAGTCATAAGTGATTCATTATATTTGGAGTTCTTACAATGCCACATAACAATAATATATTCTTTCTTAATTTTATATATAATATATTAAATGAGACATAACTCCAAATACATACAGTACATATGACAAACATATGAAGCCTTCAACTGTTTGTATTACAATTATATATTTTGTGTATATACCGTAAGAATGACACTTTTTTAGAATTAATGTGTATACGAGTATAAGACCTTAGTATTTGAAAATGTTATTCATTATCATCCTCTTTTAGCTACTGTTCATAAAATTTACATAAAGTAACACGTTCTGTGCTCTCATTGGGTAAGACTGAGGGATGCTATAACTATGGCATAGTACAAAGGGGATGCTTATTTGATTCACTGCAACAGAACAGAATTTTTGTCATTCAGACAGAACAGAAGGAAATGTGGCTTTTACAGTAACCAAAAAGGAAACTTCCAGAAGAGTATAAATTCATTTATACACGATGGTTTTCTCTACAGTTCTGTTTTTTACCATGTTCATAGGTAATTCCTTATTTCAATTATTTATATAAGTAGGTACATATTTACTTTCAACCTATTAAACAACAATGAACATAACATGTTTCTATGTATAATGATTTTGTTTATAAGCATAAAAATGCTCATCTTGAATCTTCTCTTTAGGTCAGAGCACACAGGACAGTATTACTCCAACATCATCCGCTGTCTATGGTAAAGAGGGCCAAGCAGTTACACTGTCCTGTTCTTATACCTACACTGCTACGATAAGCAATCTACAGTGGTATCGACAATATCCCAATGTGGCCCCGGAGTTTCTTGTTCTACTGTTGGAATCAGGAGTAAATCAGACTGGTGATAATCCTCATCCTCATCTGACTGCTAAAGTTGAGAAGAATCTGAAGCGTGTGGAATTGGAGATTTCCCCTGCTGCTGTATCAGACTCTGCACTATACTACTGCGCTCTGCAGCCCACAGTGACAGGAAATCCAACTGCACTGTACAAAAAGCACAGCACAGACTACAGACATTAAAGGTTTATCTGGTTTTCTCCCAGTAACATACTGTGCATCTCAAAATTGCCTCTATGTGTGAATGCTTAGGCATCACATCCAGTTTATCCACATAATTATTGCTATGAATGGTCTAACAAAATAGTTGATTGACACTTACAGATTCCATATCAGTGTTACACATAGACTGTAATTGAGCGGGCTACACAGAAATGAACTGCTATGCAAATATATTTGACAAATCAGTTTGTACTTTTTTTTAAAATTATTTTTATGAGAGAATAATGACATCCTCAATCAACTGATTGCAGTTAATCATTAAATTTTCCATAGCTCTGCAGCTGCTGTGCTTGCAAGAGGTGTGTGCTGCCAATTATATATGCTCAACATACTGTAGGAACAAACGCTACTATACAGAGAGAGAGAGAGAGAGAGAGAGAGAGAGAGAGAGAGAGAGAGATGCTTTGAAGACATAAACACAGTGCTTATTACAACCATTGACCAATTCAAGCAACTTGCTTTAACCTTTTTATGTAATTGTTCTCTGACTTTGGTAGTAGCTTTAAATCCTATGAATGAAAGTGCCTAGTGTGCTTGTTGGTCCAAGCGTACTGAGCACAAGATTAGCTCAGGTTGTGGCTAAGAAAAGAAAGAAAGAGTAATTAGAGCTACAGTAAACGTAGTCTACTTTAGAATTTACTAAGCATACAAACATTTTGAAATACTCTGAATATTTAGGAGAATGTGAATTATAATATAATCAATTAATGCTTTATTATCATTCAGAAACATACAATACTATTGTAAATTCAGAAGGAAATTATATTGCAGTTGATTCAATATAAGTATTGGCACAAGACATGAAAAATATATAAAGCATGACTGAGTAAACATATATTGTACGATATACAGTTCCCTCCATAATTATTGCCACCCCTGGTTAAGATGTGTTAAAAGCCTTAAAATAAATTCAGTTTTTATTACAGAAGCATATTGTCACCCTGAAAATTGTAAATATATATATATATATATAAAACGTGAATTTTAAGGGGAAACAAAAATCCCTGACTAACAAATAATTATTTTTCATAAAATAACCTGTTCCACAATTATTGGCACCCCTAACAATTCCTAGAAAATAAATGTAATTGAAGTATTTCTGTCATTTATACAGTAGTTTACAACGTTGATCAGAATATCTAGGAACATTTAATTAGTAATTTATCACTTCCTGCTTCCCTGGGGTATAAATATGACGTGACACAGAGTCCATTTCTCTTATCCACTCTTCAACATGGGAAAGACGAAGGAACACACCATTCAAGTAAGGCAGATGTGTGTCGACCTTCACAGGTCAGGCAATGGGTACAAGAAAATAGCCACCTGCCTGCACCTGCCCATATCTACTGTGAGAGGAATCATTTAGAAGTTTAAAAAAGCTGGAACAGTAGTAAACAAGCCTGGACAAGGACGCAAGTTTATTTTACCTCCACGCACAGTGAGGAGGATGGTAAGAGAAATAAAAAATTCTCCAAAGCTCATTGTTAAAGAACTGCAACAAATGATAGCGTCTTGGGGACACAAAGTCTCCAAAAGAGCCATCAGACGCTATCTACATGCCAACAAGCTCTTTGGGAGGCATGCAAGGAAAAAACCTTTTCTCAGTCACATTCATAAACGCAAACGTTGGAGTTTGCTAAGCGGTACTGGTGCTTTAACTGGGACCGTGTTCTTTGGTCAGATGAGACCAAGATACAGCTATTTGGCAACAAACACTCTAAGTGGGTATGGCGGAACACAAAAGATGAGTATGCAGAAAAGCACCTCATGCCCACTGTGAAGTATGGGGGAGGATCGGTGATGCTGTGGGGCTGTTTCTGAAACAGAAATGGTTCACCACACACAGAATCAAGCTCCTCCCATGGCCATCTCAGTCCCCAGACCTCAATCTCATTGAAAACCTGTGGACTGAGCTGAAGAGGGGAGTGCAGAGGAGAGGAGTCACGTCACTGGATGATTTAGAGACATTGTGCAAAGATCCCTCTTTCTGTGTGAATACTGTAGGTGCTGTTTTGTTGGAAAAAGGGGTTGTACAAAGTACAGGGGTGCTAATAATTGTGGCACCCATGATTTGATGTAAAATAATTATTTCTTAATGTGGGATTTTTTTCCACTGAATCATCGCACGTGAATTAACGGTTGGAATTTCCTCTTTTTTTTTCCATCGTGGTCCTATGTTATTTAAAACAAAACTCCAAAGTGTGTTTCTGGTTAAAAGTGATTTGAAAAAACGTGCTGAAAGTGGAGAACCCAGTTGAATGTCTGCCGATATCAGTAAATGGATGGGCACCAGAGGAGTTAATATAATTAAGTGCTTTGTTTTTTAAAGCACTTTGACAGTGCCATCTTTATATACTACCAACAGTGTTTTTTTTTTTTTGTTTGTTTTTTTTTTTGCTTTGTCTTACTCTTCCCATATGGACAAATGTAGGGGTTGGATGGATCTGTGAAATTATGTGAAATTAAGAAATAAAATGCTGCTATAGTCTCGGTGCCAGGTACCACAGCACCTCTTTAGAGGTTGTGATCATGTCTTAATGGGTCAGAGTTTGTCTGGCAACAAATGCTGGTTTTAATTTTTTGGGTGTTTGGTGTACATGCATGCATGCAATCTGAAGACATACATATAATAAAATGCACTTTGCCATCATGAAGGCTATAGGAGGAGAAAGACAGTAAAATGGTACATTTATCATAAATAGTTTTTTTTTTTCCATAGATATGTATATACTATATAAATTGGCAAAAGTTTCTAATTATTCTAAGCTAACAGCTTCAGACCAAGGGGCAATTTCTGGTTCTGAAAAATTAGTACAAAATGTAAATGCCAAAACCTGCAGTTCCTCAAATGGCTCCAAAACCCCATAGATCCCCATTTTGTTAAAACTGCACTTGAACTTGACTGATGAGACACGGATCACTCATAAACGCATCACACCTTGAAACCAGAAACGTCAAATTATGTCAGTTATGCTGATCTGATTTACAGAAAGTCAAATAAAAGCTCCTTTTGATTATTTTACCTGCAGTTGTACCTCTAGAGGATCATGCATGCACATCTTCTTGCTCTCACATTCTATGTGTAGAAACGTAGTCTATGCATAGTCACAGCTATTATTAAATGAGAGTTTCCATGTTGAAAGCAGGAAAATTATTTCGTTCCCTAGTTTAAAACTTTCATGCCTTAGGAAATTTAATATAGGTATATATAAGTATAATGGAATAGAGCATTAAATGATGTGAAATTAAACAGTTCATAAATTAATACAATAAATTCCTTAAGTGATAAGTATTTCAACAGATGTGCAGCAGTGCGCAATGCGCCTGTAATGTTTTACTTAAACAGAATAATAACTATCAAACTGTCCGAGAATATCACATAAACCAAAAAAAAAAAATAAAAAATAAATAAATAAATAAATAAATAAACTGTGTAATATTAACAGAAATTGAGCAAAGCATGTTTCTATGTTTTCTTTATTACTAAAATTATGTAAATTCAAACTAAATTAATTTGGAATGGTGGAATATAGATAATTATAAGATGAGGGACAGATGCCAGAATTGACATTACTATGTAAAAGTAGGTGGAGCTAGATATTGTGTGATATAGTTCAGACAGTTTCACATACAGCAGATGCTGGGACTGTATATCTTCTGCAAGAGAGACACAGAATAATCATGTTACTCTTTTTTGTTTTAATAGTTGTTAAAAACATTGGTCCTTAAAAAGATGATAATAAAAATGTTCATGCTGCAGTGTCTCTACAGCAGGTGGACCTAAACATAATGAATCTGTTGGTGAAAAAAAAATCCATATTTGATGGAATAGAACAAACAAATAGAAATATTTATTTTGTTGCAATCTCTGTACAGCAGGTGCTGTTGGGAGCAACATTACACCAGAGCAAACCATCATATCTTCAAGTCAAGGCAGCAACACCACACTGATCTGCACATATGATGCATCATCAGCTGACTATCTCCACTGGTATCGACAAAAACCTCACAAAAAGTGAGGTTTTATGTTGTTTAAGTGTTAATGGTTTGCATTAGTCAATTGGTCAATTGTTTTTAAATGTTCCACATCCATTGTGAGGATAAAACATTATATTAAAAGATTTTAATAATAATACGAAGTTAAATCATTTGAAATACTGACAGTTAATTATCAGTAAGTTTTAATAATTATTATTATGATTATTTTACAATATCACTTGATCTAGACCGTCACAATTATCTGAATGAGCATATAAAGGGGTGAAAATGCCACATTGATATTGATTATATGATATTACGCCAACAGTGTAACACAGCCTACAGTGACATTGTAGCATGACATGTTGTGGTTGCATGAATCTGTCGACAAACTGCACTGTATAACACGCATAACTACATGCAAAACCAAATTACCTGCCTGAAATAAAATATATTTCAATGACAAATATGTTTTAGATCTACCTGTATCCATGTGGTATTTCAGTAATGTAAAAGTGCCCTTTCGATGCATTAGAGCATTAGAGCGTTTTGAAGCTGAGTGGAATGCTTACATAACGATAGCAACATGAAAAGTAATTTCAAATACATAACATATTGAACCTTGAGGTGGATGCAGTACAACAGGTGGAGAGTGAATGTGGGTTCACTTATGTCAGCCAAGAGCATGAATCTGAGAACATTTACTGAAATTGGACAGTTGGGAATTTATAGAAAGATTAGGCACAGTCTGGCTAATCTCCAAGTTACTGTAAGTCAAACTGGGACTTTTGATTTGAACAGGTTTATCAATGACTATGAGAGTAAAAACATAAAGCAATTATTAATGTGTATAATCCTCTATTACACTAATGAACTTATCGCAGGGTTTTACTAGTGCTTGCATACCATCAAGCAAAAAAAGTTTTCTCAGTATGCTGGAGCCATGATTGGGCTGCCTGCTTCATGTCTGAACTACTGGCCTGACAGGAACTTCTATAATGAACCAAACATGTGGAAATGGCTTGAAGCCAGGTGACAAAGTATCCATTCTTTTTCAAGGATCAGTCATTCTACTTGCTAAATGTTCAAAGGAATGACTGCAGTGGGCTCCAAATCACCTCCGATTGTATGGGAATGTATGGACTTATATTTGCACCATTCAAATGTTTTATTGAAGCTATGAATCCCATCACTGTACTGTGCTTGAAGTCTTCTGTGAAGCACAAAGTGTAAACAGGATTTGGGCAGGACTGCCATATTTGGTAACATTCAACTAACAAACTTTATTTCAACTAATGAGAGCCATAAAAACTGCTCTAAAAAGTGTTCAAACATTACATTTTATTATTTTCTATCTATCTACACTACCAGTCAAAAGACTGTACACACCTTGACAAGCCTAAAGGCATCCAAAATATGCAATCATTTCCTTTGGACAGTTGATATTGAGATGTGGCTGCTACTTATACTACTTATAAAGTCTTTATAATGGTTCTAATCTGAAGTGTTGTTAATCGGTGAATTTTGAGGCCGATAAGTTTCAGCATGGTGCTTGATGGGTTTTGCACATGCATGTGACAATACTGTTCTTGCAAGAACTATTCCAGACCAGATGAGCTACTTGAAAATAACTGACTGTTGTTATTGTTGTTGTTACTTACTTAACTAATTCTATATGTTACTTCATAATTTTGAAATCTACAATATTAGAGCATTTCCACACACACGCACGCACGCACGCATGCACGCACGCACGCACACACTTATTATTGAGGCTAATCGTCAAAAAAGACTTCTATATGCTACAGAGCATAAGGATTAAGCTTAAAAATAGGGAAAAAATGTCATGAAGAGGAACCAGACTCAACAGCTCCCATGCTCATTTGGGTAATGTCAGAAAGCAGAGGTCGATTTGCGGTTATACTGTGTGTTAGGAGGCTGGAAGTTCAGTATAACAGGAAAACTGTTTATGTTAATATGAAGTTCACGTTTGTTAGAGGAGGCTCACCCTGAACTCTTGAATGACTGCAGTCACAAGACATTAGACAAAAAAGTTCCCTTTATCTAAACCCAAGACCAGGTGGAACCATCCCCAAGCAGACCAAACAGGACCTCAGTAGAAACCCAGAGGCATCCAGGCGGTGAGAACTCCAACCAGAAGCAGGACACCAGGATGAGGCAGACAGATTGGGAGGGCAGAGGGGTCTGGCTCACTGGCAAGTCAGGAGTGCCATGTGGGTCCCAACACACACAGAGAGAGAGAGAGAGAGAGAGAGAGAACAAGAGAGGGAGAGAGAACAGTACTTCCTGGGCATGGCCTTATAGAGATGGGTTCTCCTACAGTATGTGTTCAGCACATACAGCAATGGATTCAGAAATGGCTCAACTACACAACTTACTGTATATAATTAGATATATACCACTGATTTTCACTGTAACAACAGGTAATTTCATTTTATCTATTATTGATTATTTGTAAATTACTAAATTAATTGATAATGTTTTTAAATATCAATGTAATAATTTTCAAATGTCTTAAATAATTAATATTCAACTTAATAATAATAATAATAATAATAATAATAATAATAATAATAATAATAATAATAATAATAATAATAAACTTGACATGTATTTGTTCTTCTTTAAAACAGGCAGTTTTGCAGATAAAATTGGGCCGAGTGATGTCAGTGCCAACATTGTTGCTGAAGAATCAGACACTGTTACTCTGAAATGTTTCTATGAGTCAAGTAGTGAAAATATTCGACTTTACTGGTACAAACAACATCCTAACGGTGTACCACAGTTTTTACTGCATAAAGGCGCAAGGTCATATAGCACTGGGAGCACTCCTACTGACACTCGATTAGAGACAAAGACAAGTAGAGATTTTACTGAACTCACTATCAGAGGACTAAAGCTCTCAGATTCTGCTCTCTATCACTGCGCTCTTAGAGTCGGTGCACAGTAATACAGAGTCAATGAAAGGCTGTACAAAAACATAACAAATAAACTATATATTTGAGGTTTCTGTTGCCACACAGGTTCAAAGATTTCAGCAATTGGTTATCATGTAACCACAGACACAAATGACATTTTTGGTAACATATGCACCTGGAAAAAAAGTCAAGAATAACAACAACTTTACAATTAAAAAGTATATGAATTCAGATTTTCATAATAATTGTTCTATTTCAGTTGTAATATATTGTAATATTTTGGAGAAAAAAAACTCATTTCCACCAACAACATTCAGTTAACTGAGTTGTATCTGTGGTATAGCCTGAAAGAATTATGTATTAATGAAACTAGCTGAATAAAACCCCTTTCCTAGGTTTAAGAGTAAGGCCAAGTGTAAGTAATAACACAGGATACAGGACTATGCCATGCAATGTACCTTTTTGTGTCTGCAACAAAACAACTACCACTCACCCATGTGAGTGCCAGGAGAAATACCCATTGTCTCATATTAGCTTTACATATTTTCTTTTGAGAGCTCTTTTCTTTCTAACTTTTTGTTCCGCTAGGAAGAAGAGTCCTTATGTCACAGAAATTAGGGAAACATGTTAGTGTTCAAAGTCTGTTTTCCATCATGAAATCATGTTTTTTTTTTTTTTTTTTTTTTTGCTGTTGTTGTTGTTTGTTTTCTGTGAGACTGCACATTCATTCTGTAGAGCATTTATGAGGTCAGGCACTGATGTTGGATGTCCAAAATATTACTCAAGTAAGTGTTTTTGAGTATGCCCTTTTGTCTTTGTGTAAGTATTGTTCAGTGTGTTTTCTCATGTTTTTAGTTTCCCCCTTAGTCTCTAGTGTCTCCCCAGTCTCTAGTCTTTGAGTTCTCCCCAGTCTCTAGTGTTTCCCCTTTCTCTAGTCTTTAGTGTCTCCCCTGGCTCTAGGTTCTCCCTTGTCTCTAGTCTCTAGTGTCTCCCCTGTCTCTAGGTTCTCCCTTGTCTCTAGTCTCTAGTGTCTCCCTTGTCTTTAGGTTCTCCCTTAGTCTCTAGTGTCTCCCCTGTCTCTAGTCTCTAGGTTCTCCCCTGTCTCTAGTGTCTCCCCTGTCTTTCATCTGGTCTTTTGTTTTGTTGTGTTTTTGGTTTTGGTTAATGAGCCAACGTGTAGATTTCTTTCTGTGTTAAGAGTTTGGTTTGTCTAGTTTATTTATTATGGTTTGTTTTATTTAAATAAAAGACATTTTTTTGTTCCAAAAACCCTCTGTGCCTATACCTGCCCCTTTTCAGCCCATGTCACCACCAATCATGACACTGAATAATAGTTTCATCGTAGGCAGATTTTTTTTAGTAAGCAGCCAGACAAAATGATCAAATAATGTACATTTTCTGACATTTCCAAATAATAAAACAAATGAAATAAATAAAATGAATACAAATAAATATCTTTACAAAATAACTAATTAAGGAACAAGAAACAAATTTCCTAATCTAACTAACATAAAGCTTTTCTACTGTAGGTAACATATGTATGTTTGAACATAACATTAGAACATGTACAAGAGGTCTCACTCACTCACTCAGTGCTAAACCACTGCTGCTCAGGATATTAAACATAGAACTAATCATGCGAAAAAAATTCAGTCTATATCGCACAATTCTGACTCACTCACTCGTCATCCATCCTGCTTTATCCTGTATTTGGGGTCGCAGGGGACCTGGAGCCTATCCCAGGAGACTTGGGGCACAAGGTGGGGTACACCCTGGACAGGGTGCCAATCCATCGCAGGGCACAGACACGTACACACTCACTATGGCCAATTTGGGAACGCCAATTAACCTAACCTACATGTCTTTAGACTGTGGGAGGAAACCGGAGTTCCCAGAGGAAACCCATCAAGCACAGGGAGAACATGCAAACTCCATGCACACAGAGACAGGAATTGAACCCAGACCCTGGAGGTGCAAGGCAACAATGCTAACCACTACACCACCATGCTGCCTACAAGAGGTCTCACTTTACCATAAACTGTGTCCAATAGAACAAATGTAAGAAACGTATATTGTTTCACCTCTAGCTCATTTGCTACAGTAATTATATATGTTAACATTGCAACATTAAATAAAACAGATAAACTAACCAGTTCATGTTTTCTTAGGTTAGGCATCAAGTTTTTATATGCTGAAATGTCTGTCTGTTTTGGCAGACAGAGAAGACATCGCATTATGAAGCTGTTCTTTTGCGCTGTGTGTAAGCGAAACATGCTCACACATCAGATTCAGCCAGGGTTGAGACAGGTAGAAGGAAAATAAGAAAAAATAATTTGTTATACTGTAACATATTGGATGAAATTTATTGTTTTGCTAATTTGTGTATCTATGACATTTAAAGATAAATAAATAAATAAATAAATAAATAAATATTTAGATTCTGAACAATCAAATTACAATTAGTTGGTTATTTTGCACCAAGGTGGAGACTGTTCTGTTTGTAACACTACAGAAGAAGTGACAGGTACAAGAAAAATACAGTTCTGGAAATAAATAAGAGACCACTGTATTTTTCTCCAGAAAACTTCTGGGATGTCATCAAGAGGAAGATTGCGGGTCACAAACTATTATGCAAGACTGAGCTGTTTGTTTACAAATTATTTGCATTTTGTTTTGCAAATTGAGTTATTAAAGCTTTGCAAATACGGCATGATCTTGGGTTACTTTGATGTGTTGCGATGTTGTCATATTCTTTAAATATACATTCTAGCAATAGTTCTATTTTACATTTAGGAGGAATATTGTCAGCAGTTCACAAAAAATGAAACAAAACTGTTCATCTCACCAACACATGCACCAACACAAACCAACAATTTAAGAAGCTGATTATGGTCCTGTAGTCTCTTATTTTTTTTTCCAGACCTACAGTATACAGTGTGTGTTCGGGTAGTCGGTAGTGCAGGTGAAATTGTGTCATGTTATTAGTGTTGCTACATCTGATTGGTGAAACACAGTCATGTGGTAGATCCACTGGCTGTATATCTCTGGCAAAGAATATCTAATGGTTAGAAAAGTCAAGTGTAGCCAAACGTAGTGGAATAAGAGTAGTTTCTTCTTTGCAAATCTACTCAAATAAAAGTATAAAAAAATATGTTGCAGTAAAATTACTTATAAAAGTTTTTTTTTTTTTCAAAAAGTTACTTAAGTAAATGTAACCCTTTACTACCCACCGCTGCATATCAGTTATTCAGTTTACTGTATTGTCACTAACACTGTAAAGAGATCTGTGTAAAGTTATGCTACGCAGGAGCACTTCCTGGGCGTGGTCATCTAGAAAAGTTTCCTAAGTTGTGAAGTTCGGCGCATAAAGCACTATTAGTGAAAATCCTCACACAGCAGTGTTAAAAATGGCTCACCTTTACAACTTACTAATGAGATACACACCACTGATTTTGACAGTAGCTACAGGTAATTTGTTTTCAATAATTTGATGTATTAATTAATCTCCATAAGTTTAAGAAGTGACTAATTTATTACATTGATGTTTTGCATTTGCTTTTAAAAGACTTAACTAAAAGAGTTTCAATGTTCCATTAAACAGGAAGTTTTGCAGCTAAAATTGGGCCAAAGGATGAAGATGCCAATATTGTGAGGAATGAAACAGACACTGTGACTCTGAAATGTGCATATGAGTCAAGCAGTGAATACATTTATCTTTACTGGTACAAACAATATTATGACAGTGCACCACAGTATTTACTGTATAAAGGTGCAAGATCAAGATCAAGTTATTATAGCACTCCTGGTGATCAACGATTAGAGTCTAAAACAACTAAAGACTCTACTGAACTTACTATCAAAGGTCTAAAGCTGTCTGATTCTGCACTCTATCACTGCGCTCTTAGAGAAGCAGCACAATAGTAAAAAGTCAGTGAATGGCTGTACAAAAACATAACAATGGTTTCTATGAATTTCATAAACAATCAAAAATACCCACATTTACCAACCTGTTATCAGTTAACCACAAACATTTCCAGTAGCACCTGCACCTGAAAGAAATTAAATTTTTTATTGAATTTAATTAAAATTTAAGCCTTAAAACTCAAGCAGCAAGGATACATGCCAGTAAGAGAGTAAAGGTCAATGAGGATAAAAAAAATATCCTGTATTCAGGGTCACGGGGGGCCCCGAGCCTATCCCAGGAGACTTAGGGCACAAGGCCCGGTACACCCTGGACAGGGTGCCAATCCATCGCAGGGCACACATACACACACTACAATTTGGGAATGCTAATTAATCTAACCCACATGTCTTTGGACTGTGGGAGGAAACCCACCAAGCACGGGAAGAACATGCAAACTCCATGCACACAGAGACGGGAATCAAACTCGGACCCTGGAGGTGCATGGCGACAGTGCTAACCACTACACCGCTGTGCCGTCCACAATTCTGACTTTTAGATATATTGTAAAAAATATAATAATGCAAAGAATGACTAAAAAATATATTTAAATATGTTTAATCTACACTAAAAAATATATTTTTGATACTTCATTTTACTCTTCACATAAGGGTAGATGGATGGGAAGAGTAGTAGGTTGAATCTCTCAAATGTGAAATTAATTGAACATAAAACAAACAAAATATTGTGCAAAAAGTCATATATATTTGTTGTTAGTTGTGTATGTGGTGGTCACAAAATGTCTATGTATACATGGATATATTTATAATTTAAATTTCATGAGACCAATGTGTGAATATAAATGGTGTAAATGTAAAAGGAAAAGTACATAAGTGAAACAAAGAGAATGTGTTAAAAATATTTATATGTATACTAATAGGGGGCAGTGCTAAAAACATTTTCTTTTTTGCTTTGTTCTGCCTGAACTAAGAAGCCAACTATAGGTAGTTGATTACTCTTGCCTGGGAGTGTTCACCTGTAAGGGGGGGGGGGGGGGGCTGCTCAGAAATACACAGACTCTCGTGGTGAAGCAGCAGCTCCGTGTGTTGTGTGTTTTTTCTAGCAAGAGCATCTCCCCTCATCAGGTGGTGAGGGTGCTACATTTTGGAGGCACCGCTGGGATCTCTTCCCTTTTTGATTCAGTGAAGGTTGACGTCCATAGATAATGGTCTACCTCCAGTGCTATCCATTCTAAATTTCGGCTTGGGAAAAGAGCGGAGTGGGAACGGCGGGCGTCAGCGTCGAGTTGGGAGACAAAGGGCATGCTGTCCGGGATTGATCTTTGAGTTCCAGAGCATTGCCATCTTCCAACCAGCTAAGCACGGTTTTGCATATCACCCTGCACATACCTAGAGCCAAAGTGAACAATGGATCAGCTAAAGGACTTGAAGCTCGAAGTGATAGGATCATTGTATTCACTGTCAAGAGAAATACTTGTTAAATTGTGTGAGTTTATAAATATTGATAAGTGTGAAAATGTCATCAGTAAAACACGCTCATTTGTCATCTCTGTGCTTGTGAAACATCTTGAGAGGGAGGGGTTGAGTGAACTAGAAGATATGTCTGAGTTTTTGCATTTAAGGGACAAAATATATGAATTGCAGCAGGGTAATGAAAAAACCCCAGAGCCACAAATCACACCTCAGGTGGTTACTGCCAATGTAGAGCAGGAAAATCTACAAAAAGAGATTAATTGAACAAAGGTTAATTGAACAAAAACAGAACATTGTCACAGACACACAGCAAATTACGGCTCCATCCCACATACACACACAGTTAGGTGTAGGTACACCAAGAAACCCCAGTTTAAATGTGCCACGAGCATTGGCACGGCCAGTTGTAACGACCTGGAACCGAGAGTTCAAGATATCGGGTCAAATAGGTTAACCTGGACAAAAAGATAAACTCACCTTCTCAAGTGTTGCTCACCAAATTGAGCAAGGGCTGAGCACGGGCTGAGCAGAGGTTTCTCTGAACTTGAAATTGTGGACGCCGTGATAAGAGCAATTGCACCAGGCATGCAAGTCCGTAGCTACCTGGAGGGAAAGATAAACCTTACACTGCCCACACTGAGGTGCATACTCAGGGCCCATTTCCAAGAAAGGGGCGTAACAGAATTGTATAAACAACTCACGTCAGAGGTCCAAAGCAACAAAGAGACTCCCCAAAGCTTTCTTGTCCGCTGTTTAGACCTAAGGCAAAAAATTGTATTCGCCTCACAAGAAGCTGATTCCAGTTTAAAGTATGACCCGAACTTAGTTCAGAATATGTTTCTTCATACTATCCTGACTGCCCTGCAGAATGACAGCATCAGGGGTGATCCGCGACCCTATTTAACACACACTGACGTGAGTGATGAACTGCTCTTTGATAAAGTCAATTTAGCATGCGCCCATGAGGCTGAACGCCAGAATAAGAAAAAAAAATTGTTCAATCAAATGTTACAAAAGTCCACACTGTGCAATCCAATGATACCAACATTGAAAAGGAAGGAAAAGCACTATGTCAGAAAAACATTGAGAAGATGGAATTTGATATCCTGAGTGAGTTGAGGGAAATGCGTTCAGAGATGGCCTTGCTGAAAGATCTCAGCGGAGAGGTTTCTCTGATTAAAACATCAATTAACCAAACTCAGATCATGCTTGCCCGGAGTTCCACCCTTGTAACATATGTAACTAGTGCATTACCACCACAAGCTCAGTATTACCAGCAGCCTTATACACAGAGGAGAGAGACAGGGCAGCGTCCACAGTGGTTTCCAGCACAGCGGTATTACCCCCCTGCAACACAAATAAGAAAATGTGTTGCCTGTCAGCAAAGTGGATTAGACCTCTATTGTACTCATTGTTACAAGTGTGGTGGCCATTTTTCAGCTGGCTATCGGGCACGGATGCCCATGGTGCACAGGAATGGCCCTTTAAACGAGAATGGGTCACGACCGCGGGACAGGGAGTGACCAGTTCTGTACAAGAGTCCCCTCAGTGCTGTACGTACTGTGGTGTCATCAGTCCGGGCATCATATTGAGACACTTTGCAAATTGTAAACAGACATTGTATTCTTCAAAAGCCTGCCAAGCAAATCATTGGGCCAGTCATCAGAAGCAGTGTAAAAAGTATTCAAAGTCAAATGTGAGTACAAAAACTATGAAGTCAAGCAAACCTACTTGTGCTGCACTGGTAGGAAAACAGTGTCTTGTACAATGCTACCTTCAAGATTTACTAGTGGAAGTATTATGGGATACTGGTTCTCAAGTCAGTATTGTCGATGAATGGTGGAAAAATGAACACTTGCCAGATGTGGAATTACGGGATCGAAAGTAGTTGATGCACCTGAAAAACTTCGCCTGGTAGCCGCAAATGGTCATGACATACCCTACATAGGGGGGATGGAAGTCACCTTTGGATTAGAGCTGAAGAGGAAGAAAGACAGTGAACTTACCATGCCAGTACTAGTGATGAGGGGCAGACACTTGTGCCACCCTATCATTGGTTATAATGTAATTGAGCAGATATCAAATAGGAACGGGTTAATCCATGCACACAATAGTGACATAGGGAAGGAGGAAAACCAAAAGATTCAAGCATTTATCAGGCAAGTCTACGCAGAAAGACCGCATGAGTATACCATCAAAACCACAAGGGAACGAGTCAATGTGGCTAAACATACTTCAGTTCAAATCGAGTGTATAATACAGACATCCCCACCAAAGGAGGATACAGTGCTAATTTTTGAGCCTGATGTAAACCCTACATGGACTGAGGGGTTGGAGTTTTGCGAAACCCTTGTGAAACTGCGGAGACAGACCTTGCCATATGTCATTGTTTCTGTCCAAAACCCTACTGATCATGATATAATGCTGGATGGCAAAACAATTATCGGCACAGTGCACCCAATCCAGGCTGTTATACCCATGTGCTGTATTTGAAAAACCCCACTCCAAATCGGTAAGAGTAGGTCAAGTCACCAATATGTCTGAACTAGACTCTGTCCTGACATGGGACCCACCCTTGGACTTAAGTCACCTCAGCGAGAGTAAAAAGCAACTTGTAAAACAGATGTTAAGAGAGGAAGCAGCTTCATTCTCAAAGTCTGACGATGACATTGGCTGCATAGATGGACTGCAATTGACCATTTCGCTGAAAGACACCACCCCCGTCACACGCACTTACCAGTCAGTTCCTAGACCTCTGTACAAAGAGATGAAGGACTACCTCCACGACCTCATAGCTCATGGATGGGTGCGAAAGTCAAACTCTGCATACTCCTCGCTTGTTGTTTGTGTTCATAAAAAACATGGAAGTTTACATTTGTGCATAGATTATAGGGAACTAAACCGAAAGACAAACCCTGACAGACAGCCCATCCCACGGGTTTAAGACATCATGGACAGTCTGGGAGGGAATGCCTGGTTCTCATTACTGGACCAAGGGAAAGCATACCATCAGGGCTTTTTGGCCAAAGAGAGTCGACCCTTAACAGCGTTTGTAACACCATGGGGGCTGTATGAGTGGATTCGCATCCCATTTGTTCTGATGCCCCCGCAGCTTTCCAATGCTGCATGGAAGAGTGCCTGGAAGAGCTCAGGGATGACTGCTGTGTACCTTACCTTGATGACACACTGGTGTTTAGCAAATCGTTTGAAGACCATGTTAACTATGTGAGGAAGGTCCTGCAGCATTTAAGGCGATGTGGGATTACGCTTAAGCCTAAAAAATGTGAAGTGTTCAAGCGAGAAGTATGTTACTTGGGGAGGATTGTGTCTGCAGAAGGGAGTAGAATGGATCCTGCCGACACTGCAGCAGTAAGAGCGTTGAAGGAAAAAAGACCTGGCACAGTGGGACAGTTGCGAGCAGTACCTGGCCTGTTGAGTTATTATAGGCAATATATACAACGTTTTTCCAAGATCGCTGGACCGCTGTATGATCTGCTGAAGGGAACAGATAAGATAAAAGAGGAGGAAAGTAATGGCCTTGCCACTAGGGCCACGATCAGCAAAAAAAAAAGGAGTGCCTTCTCAAAAACCCATCACATGGACAGAACAACACCAGCAGATATGGGAGAGATTGATAGACTGTCTGGCAGAACCTCCAGTTCTTGGATTTCCTGATTTTACGCAACCCTTCGTTCTCCATACAGACGCCTCAAACCAAGGACTTGGTGCTGTCTTATACCAACGACAAAGTGGGAAACTCAGAGTGATTGCGTACGGGTCCCGCACGTTGACGGCTTCCGAACGAAACTATCATATGCACTCAGGGAAACTGGAGTTTTTAGCTTTGAAGTGGTCAATCATTGAGAAGTTCCGTGACTACCTGTATTACGCACCCACCTTTACTGTCTACAGCGACAACAATCCGCTTACCTATGTAATGACAAGCGCTAAGCTCAAAGCAACAGGATGCAGATGGGTAGCAGAGCTGGCAGACTTCCATTTTACCATTAAATACCGCCCTGGGAAAGAAAACATCGATGCAGACAGTTTATCCCAAATGCCACTGGATATGGAAGAAATAATGGAGCAATGTACAGAGGAAGCACAGAGAGATGATACTCACATTGGACCGGTAGTACAATTTAAATTGGCTGACATGAAACCCATCAAACAGTCACTAAAAGCCCTCAGTGCAAAGAGTAAAAGTCTGCTGCGCCACTGGAATAAGTTTTACATGGATGAGGATGGAATCCTCCGCAGGAGGACAGCTAACCGGACACAGCAAATGCAGTGTGAAATTTAACATTTTGTGACAAAGAGATGCAACTGTCTAAAGCAAAAGAAACCAAGTAGAGAGACCAAAGCACCCCTTATGAACATAGTAACCACTCATCCCTTTGAACTTGTGTCCATTGATTTTTTGCACCTTGATAAAAGTAAAGGGGGATATGAATATATATTAGTAATAGTTTGGGAAAAAAAAGGTTTGCACAAACATATGCAACCACATCGAAGTCTGCCAAAACAGTCGCTGAGCGAATTTTCAATGACTATGCACTTAGATTCGGATTTCCCCAAAAGATTAATCATGACCAGGGAATAGAATTTGAAAATCAATTATTCTTCCTCTTGAAAAGGAATTGCAGGATGGCAGGATCACGAACAACCCCATATCACCCTCAAGGAAACGGACAGGTTGAATGTTTCAATCGGACGTTGCTTCAGATCCTAAAGACTTTAACAGAAGCCCAAAAGGCCAACTGGAAGGAATCATTGAACAAGCTGACCTTTGCCTACAACTTTACGCGATGCGAGGTTACTGGATTTTCCCCATTTTATCTTCTATTTGGAAGGTCATCAAGTGCACAGCCAATGACCAAGAAAAAAACTGATAAGTCAGCTGCTATAGTCAAAAAAGATTTTGGTTCAGAAGACTAAGATGAGGGGTATGCCTATTACTATGACTTACCTGAGATCCAGCTCCATCAACCTGTGGAAGGAAACAATGAGTTAGAGGATGCAAACCTACCTGAGATACAGATCCATCAACTGGTAGAAGGAAACAGTGAAGGAGAGGATGCAAACATACTTGAAGCCCAACTCCATCAATCTGGGAGAAGAAATAATGAGTCAGAAAATGCAAGCATGCCTGCTATCCAGGCCAGTGAACCTGCACAAGAAAGAGACAGGGTCAGTCAATAATAGTAAGTGGTGAGTGGATGAACATACAGACAGGAAATGAAGTACCTAAACAACAAGAAGGCATTGCAGGTAATGGGTAACAATAGCATCTCCCCTCATCAGTTGGTGAGGGTGCTACATGTATAGTAGACCACTTTATGCAGCAGAGAATGCGGCCCGCTCCGCTGGCCACCACTGCAGGGTTATTTCACAATTTATTTGTGCAATTTATTATCACAAAATATTTGAACTTTCTACTTTAAAATTGCTAAATTAAAGTGCTCCAGGAAATTTTTCTTTTAATTATAACCACATGTTCAATGAGTCAATTATGTTTTATTGTACATTCATATACAAATATAGTGTCTATATGTAAGTTGGCAAAGACTAAACTCCATAACAAAATAGTTTTGTAATAGATAAATGTTTTATTTTGAAATCTATTTTCTTTATTTAAAAAAACAAACAAACAACAACAACAACAAAAAGTTACAGTTACAGTATATTACACATTTACAGTTATATTATCATACAGTATGATCAACATGGCTAACCTTTTATAAATGTGTACACCATATTGAATTTATTCTAAATAAAACTGGCAAATGACAAACTTACTTTTATACAAATGTCATATATACAAAATATTTTTTTTCTTCTAAAAATCTAACTCATACTTAGTTTTGAGCAGTATGACACGTAATAACTTTTCAGGTTGTGTAACATTGTGTAGCATTATCATTCAGTGTCGTGAGTTGCCAAATTTAGCTGGTATCTGTTATATTGCATTATATTGCATTAAATGTAAATGGGCTACATCTGTCATGTGTAACATTTTTATCCTGGTTATAATGTTCACAAAGACCCCTGTAGGACCAGGAATCGAACCCCGATCTCTGGATGATAGGGCAAGTACACCTTTTTTTTAATTTTTTTTTATTGTGGCCCAAATCCTCTTCTGTAATTCTGAGTCATAAATCCCCCTACCTTTTTTCCTTCTCAAAGAAAATGCTTTACAGTTCAACACTGTCATGGGCAAATAGTGTATTGCAACAAAATGCAGACATTAATAGGGCCAATGCTATATTATACAGTATTTTAGAAACAATGCAGCAAAACAAAAAAGCAATTTCAGAAATGCACCCTCAAACATTCTCACCCACACTGATTTCAACCATGGTACACTATCAGGGAATCAATTAAGCCTCAGTAATAATGAGTTCGTGTGGCATCTTTCAAACCACAAAACATTGAGCAATGTGTATTCAGAAATGTATTTGTTTGGATACATGAATATTGCTTGCTTTAAATATATGTAGTTGAAATCTACAAAGATATGTGGAGGTGGCACAGTGGCTTAGTGGTTAGCACTGTCGTCTGGAACCTCAAGGGTCTGTCAGGGATAACCTCTAGAGGGCGCCAAAGCGCCCTGAGTCTTTTGTTTGTAGTTTGTTTCGTTGTACTTCATTTCCCAGTTTGCACCTCGGCCAGGTGACGTGGGCGCTCACCTGAACCGAGTTGATCATTACTTTCTTTATAAATAGCTTGCTTTAGTTCAGTTATTCGTCTAGCATCTGTTGATTTATACTATGTCTGCATGTTTAGTTCATGTCATCCCGTTACTGATATACGTGTTTTGGTTTCGTTTTCATTTAAAGTATCTTTGTTTTGTTAATTTTCCCTGTTTGTTCATTTAAATAAAACATCGTTTCCTTCAAGAACCTGGATTCTCTGCGTTTATGCCTCGCACCTCGAAACATGACAGGGTCCAGATTTGATTTCTGGCCAGGTTAGATTGCTGCCTCTTGCAACATGCAAAATTGTATTTGCATGTTTTCCACATGCTTGGTGGGTTTCCTCTGGGTACTCTGATTTCCTTCCACAGTCTCAAGACATGCAGATTAGGTTAATGGCCATTCCCAAATTTCTCTATGTGAATAAGTGTGTATATGTGTGTGTGTGCCTGTGTAAGAAATACCTTGTCTCATGCCCTAAATATCCTGGAAAATATATTTAGGCCTAACAATTAAGATTTATGTGTTTTGATTGCATATAAAATTTCCATCCATTTGAATTAAATATTTTACCATAACCAAACAAATAAACCTTACAGTATATGATTCTTATTTGCAAGTTATATGTAAATGAAATGAGCAAGAATGAGATTTATGTATATTGGACCAGTAAATTTGTTCATAATTCATAATGAATAGAATTATGTATTATTACATCATAAACCCAACTTCCTTTAAATGCATTTAGATAATTGTTAATAATAAACCCAATGTAATAACATAAATTTATTAACATTCATTTTTTATTCCTCCCAAATCCCAATATACAAGACAAAATACAAAAACAACAGACCACCTTGTTTAAAATTTTATTTATTTAATGCATTTTATGATTCAAGACATTTTTTAAGAATAACCAAAATCCGGATTGAAAAAAAAAAAAGGTAGCAAACATACTAGCCAGTGCTAGAGATAAGTTTCCTCATGAACTGTAATTAAAAAAGGTGAAACTTAAGGTAACTTAAGGCTAACAGCACTACTTACAGTACATTACAATAGCATTCAGAAGCCATAAGGCTCAGCGGTGTCTATTCAATGGTACGTTTCTATGCATGTTTAATTTTGAGATTGAGTATAGAATGAACATTCCGCAGCAAATATTAAACAACTAAAACCACTAATAACTAAATTCAACTTTCAAGCATTAAAGTTTAAAAGTTAACTTAAACAATACAAAGCACAGAAAAACAGTTAAACAGAACAAGTCAACCCACTTTCATTTAAAAAAAGGAAATGTTTGTTAATCGCAAAAACATCTTAATTTTCAGTGCTTGGACTTTTGGTTACAGTTTGGTACTCTATTGTTCCACCAGGATTTTCTGAAACACTTCAAATGTGCACCTGAGTTCCTTAGGGTAGTGCAGGTTAAATGCATAAATGAGTCCAAAAAGCATCACATCCATGTGTGAAGGTTTTACAGAACTCCAAACCCTCAAGTATCACACCAACATCTGTAGGTTAACCCCATTGTTCTTCTGCTTTTGTTGTACAAACACACCCATTACTGTACCTGTCCCACACCAAGGTTTGGCTTGCCTTGGATCTGAGCTACTCTGAGTAAACTAATGCAATTGTGCCAGGTCTCACAGGTAATGGGTGGTTTGCACAACAAATCAAGCTGAAGAACTGTGAAAATCTTAGCAGGGATGAATAACACCTTCGGGACGGGCCAGAAAATAAAAAAGTCAGTAATTCTAGTGTTAATCTCCAGGTCCAGCACCCACTGCCTGAATGACGTGATGCCCGTGATCATGTGTGCAATTTCAGACTCAGCCTTTGAATTTTCACAGTCCTGGAGGATAAATAAAAAGAATAAGATGTCAATACCACCCACAGTGATATTAATATATTTTAAAGCCATTAGACAATCACACAATCACACACACACACACACACACACACACACACACACACACACACACACACACACTTCTGACCCCCGGCTAAGATGCTAAGGAATGAACACAGACTAAGAAAAATGCTAAGTGGCTAAATGCTAAGTATAAATATAAGCTTATATTTATTATATAAAAATAACATTTTAATTATATTTAAAAATATATTTATATATGCAGTAACCATCAAATTATGAAAGATGAATACAGATGTAACTTACCTTACAATGAGGTCACAATTCAGTACAAAATGTTAATGAAAGTGTTGCTTCAGCTGCTGCTGCTATCGCCCTCTACCGACTGGAGTGTGGAATAGCTTCATTTCTGCTTCTAAAAGATTCCATTTGAATGTTTGTTTGTGTAGATTTGTATGTAAATCAGTCTCATGCAATTTAACTAATTGGATCTTGTTCCACAGACATTCTAAATTCATACTTTTTAACTAATTAAATTAAACAGTTTTCATAATTAACAAATTTGAATTAGTTGTAAGTAATCTGATTACATAATTTTTGAAATCAAATCAAAGGGATGCAAATACTTAATAATAAACTATGCCATAATTATTTTTTTTTGAGTGTAGGTTCCAAGCCCCTGCGAGCCTCTGTACAGGATTAGGCAGTATACAGTAGATGATGAGTGACTAAGTAAATGTGAATGTGTACAAGGGGGTGGGGCTAGTGAATACGGTTTAGATAGATCCACAGAGACAACAATGGCATATATATATACAGTATTTGCTGTAAGAGAAACATTCAGAACAACCATGTTATTAATCTTTTCATTGTTCATAACTTTTACAACTAATGGTAAGTAACTTATGTTAACTTATATAAATCTCAGTAAGCCTACATTTAACATGGCATACAAATGATTTTTTTAGTGTTCTTAGGTAATGCTAACCTTTTGTTTAAATATATTGCAATGTCTTTTCAGCAGAGGCTGTTGATTCGCTCATTACACCAGACCAAACAATCCTAAGTTCAGCTGAAGGCAGCAACTCCACACTGACCTGCACATATGATGCCTCAGCCATCTATCTCCACTGGTATCGACAAAAACCTCAATCACGCCCAGAGTTTCTTCTGCTTATTCAAAAATCCACAGGGTTTATTACAAAGGCTAGCAATCTTCGAACAGAACTATCCATCAAACTTCATAAAGATGATAGAAAAGTAGTTTTGGAGCTCTCCTCTGCATCAATATCAGACTCTTCATTATACTACTGTGCAATGGAGCACACAGTAACAGAAAACATACCTACACTGTACAAAAACTTCATTTCAGGGGGAGCTGTTTGGCTTTTTTTTTTCAAGCTTTTAGTGATTAATTTTAGTATTTGATTATGTTTCAAAAATATTAACATTTATGTAAAAAAAATGTAAATAACCTTTTCCATTCAACAATGATTCCGTTATTAAACCTCAATCAGTCCTGACTTTACTATCATTTGTATTCCTTTTAGCATTAGTCTAATACAATATAACTATGTTATAACTGTAACTAGATATTAAGAACTGTATGCCTTTAAATGTTTTATAGATGTGAAAAGTGTCAATAACAAAAAGACAAAATACAATCTCTAAAAAGTTAGGTTGTTATTATTTATTTAAAATTTCTAAGCTCATTAAGTAATTTAATTGAGCATTAGTTGCATGGTATTACATTACTGTATTTAATCAAATGTTTTATTTGGATTTTATGTGATAAGCCAAAACACATGATTGTCTAGTGGAAGAAAAATGAAGAATGTTATATATATATATATATATATATATATATATATATATATATATATTTGTATTATGGCAAGAAAAAAGCAGCTAAGTAAAGAAAAACGAGTGTCCATCATTACTTTAAGAAATGAAGGTCAGTCAGTCTGAAAAATTGGGAAAACTTTGAAAGTGTCCCCAAGTGCAGTCACAAAAACCATCAAGCGCTACAAAGAAACTGGCTCACATGCGGACCGGCCCAGGAAAGGAAGACCAAGAGTCGCCTCTGCTGCGGAGGATAAGTTCATCCGAGTCACCAGCCTCAGAAATCGCAGGTTAACAGCAGCTCAGATCAGAGAGCAGGTCAATGCCACACAGAGTTCTAGCAGCAGACACGTCTCTAGAACAACTGTTAAGAGGAGACTGTGTGAATCAGGCCTTCATGGTAGAATATAGGCTAGGAAACCACTGCTAAGGACAGGCAACAAGCAGAAGAGACGCGTTTGGGCTAAAGAACACAATAAAGAAAACTCTTTGAATGAGAAGGTGTTTCACTGTATATGAAAAAATGTGGCATGCATTTGTCTTCAGCCCCCTATACTCTGATACTCCCTAATAAAAATCAAGTGGAACCATTATAAATAGTAATAGAATCCATCATTGTGGTGTAATTTTATATCAGTATAAGTAAAGCCCTCTGAGGTTTGTCTGAGAACATGAATTACCAAACACCACCATGAAGCCCATGGAACACACCAGACAGGTCAGGGATAAAGTTGTGGAGAAGTCTAAAGCAGGGTTAGGTTATAAAAACAACATATCCCAAGCTTTGAACAACTAATGAAACACTGTGCACTGGCCCAATGGCAAATCTACTATGGCTGTCTATCTAAACTGACAGGCCAGGCAAGGAAAGCATTTATCAGAAAAGCAGCCAAAAGGCCCATGGTAACTCTGGTGGAGCTGCAGAGATCTACAGCTCAGGTCAGAGAATCTTTCCACAGGACAACTTCTCTTCTTCGTCTTGTTTTTTTCATCCACATCACAGCACAGAAATTAAAGGATCTTTTGGATGTCTATCCAACCTCTGCAGGAGTCTGCTGTGACATTCTCACAAGCTACAACCATGGCATACCAGGTATTTCAGAGAATCGGTGGTCTTTGGTTGACTCCTTGCTCTTCATTGATAAAGTCAAGATTTAGCTCAGAGCTTTTCATCAATTCAGGATACATTTACAGTAAATATGCTTGACAGATTATGACAACTGTTTCATTTAACACATGTAATGACATGAACATTTAACAAATGCTTTCGCATTTTGGGCTGTAAGACTATTCAGCAGAGACTCAAGCAACTGATGTAGGAAACAACAGGTAGTTGTACATAGTCATTTGCATGAATGTATGGAACCATTTGCAAATTTGTTCAAAAGATTGAGGAATTTTAGATTTCTTCCCCTTCTATGATGTGCACAAATGACTGGGTAATATAAAGTTTGTATAAAGTTGTTTTAAGAATTTGAAATGTGAAATGAACCAAATCAACAGAGAAACAAAAAATTCTATCCTCAAAGACAGAAAAGAGAGAGCAATAATTTTATCGACACTATGAGATATTGGGCATTAGCCCAATTTAGTCCATTGTTTTTTTGCTTGCCATGCAAACGTCCCGGGTTTGATTCCTAGGCAATAACCAAAAACCAGCACCTCATGCAGTCCCAAGCCCAGAGAGGACAGAAGAGTTGTGTGAGGAATGGCACAATAGACGCAAAACAAATACTTATCGAAAACCCGGAATTAGACACAAACACAAGCAAGGTGCATGTGTTTACATTTATGTAACTTGCAGGGGTAATACCAGGTGTTATCCAGCACTTTTCTGGCACTGTCCTGACAGTGAATATCATGTTCAATATATAATGTTCACCTACAGCAGCAAGAAAACATGTGTGAACATTTTGGAATTTTATCTTTTTCTGCATAAATTTTTTCATAAAATGTGATATGTTCTTTATGTAAGCCACTAAGTCAAGAGTATTGACAAATATACTGTTCCACTATAGTGGAAAGAGTATGTGAATATTTGGTTAATTACAATTAGTTAAGTACCTACCTATATCATACCTGGAGTCTTGTTGAGAAAATGAATTTGGAGTTATGGACTAGGGCTACTTAGACTGATAAAAAACAACTTCAACTGTTTTAGTTTGCTCCACATAGGACAAATGCATGACCCATGTGACCCATGCCTTACCTTTTTCACACAAAGTTGGAAAGGGTTACAACGTGATTTCAAAGACTTTAGAAATTCACCAGTCTACAACCAAATGGAGAGACATGTAGCCACAGTCCCAAAGTGGGCACCGAGTCAAAATGACCTACTGTAAATAGCAAAATGAAGACTCATCAATGAGGTAAAGAAACAACCCTGAGTGACAGTCAAAGACTGAATGCATCATTGGATCTGGCTAACATCTGTGTTCATAAGTCTAAGTTTTAAAAACTGAACAAGTAGGGTTTCCAGGACGTGATACCTCAATGGAAGCTGCTGCATACCAAAAAGAACATTGCTGCCCACCTGAAGTTTGCGAAAGAGCACATTGACACATACAGTAGTGGTATTGGCACAATAGTTTTTGCACTGATGAACCTAAGATTGAACTATTTGAAAAGAACATGCAGCACTACATCTGGCATAAAAAGGGCACTGCATATCATCATGAAATCATCATCCCAACCACAAATGATGGTGGTGGAAACATCATGATTTGGGCCTGCTTTGCTGCATTGGGCATGGCCAGCTTGTGGTCATAGAGGGGATGATAAATTTACAAGCATATTAAAATCTTCTTCAGCAAAATGTGACAAACAAGCAAGCAAGTCCACAATGGAATGGCTTTAGAAAAACAAAATCTGCCATTTTGAGTTCCCAAGTCAGAGACCTAGAACCCAACCTAATAGAGATGCTATGAATTCTCTTTAAAAATGTGCAGACCTGATCTACAGCTACAGGGAGCACCTGGATGAGGTTATTGCTGACAAGGGGGTGGTGGAGTCAACCAGTTATATAACTTAAAGGATTCCCTTACTTTTTCCACTACTATTCTAAATGTTGAATGAGTGTGTTCAATGAAGACATGAAATATCAGATTTTTTATGTTATAATTTAAAGCACATTTTATTTGACAATACTCTTGACTTGAAGATCAGATTACATTTTATGACAAATTAATGCAGAAAACCTTGAAATTTCTTGCCACTGTAGGTATTATAATTATTTATTAAAGTTCAGCAAAATAAAGCAAAAATAAACAAACAAATAATAAAAAAACTCCTCTATTTCATCATACCGTGAAGTGATAGTTATAGTTATAGTTATAGTTATACTACAACAGCAGCACTTCCTGGGTTGGCCTTCTAGAGACGTGTTCCTTCATGTATAAAGTTCAGCACATACAGCACTATTATACAGAATCCTCACAGAGTCGTGCTCAGAAATGGATCACATGTACAACTTACTGTACATAGTCAGATACATACAATTGATTCTCACTGTATTTACAGGTAATTTGTGTTTTAATGTATGTTTTTGTTATATTTATGAAAAATACTCCACAGTTGTATTTATTTACTGTATGTTGTTCATTACAGCAGGCAGTTTTGCAGATAAAATCGGGCCAATGGATGAACCTGCCAACATTATTAGTAAGGAATCCGACAGTGTTATTCTGAAATGTTCATATGAGACAAACAGTGAAAACATTTGGCTTCACTGGTATAAACAATATCCTAACAGTGCACCACAGTATTTACTACAAAAAGGTGCAAGGTCACAAAGTTATGCAGACACTCCTACTGACACTCGATTAGAGACGACAACGACCAGAAACTCTGCTGAACTTAGAATCAGCGGTGTAAAGCTTTTAGATTCTGCGCTCTACCATTGTGCTCTTCAAGTAGGAGCACAATAATACAGAGTCATTAAAAGGCTCTACAAAAACCTAACTTTTTCGTAAACCACAGAAATGCCAAAATACTCTCTGTACCAACTTGTTATCAGGAACTAAATTTGTGGTAACACATGCAGTTAAAAGAAAAAAAAAACAAAAAACAACTACAGTACAGTACATATTGTGTGTGTGTGTGTGTGTGTGTGTGTGTGTGTGTGTGTGTGTGTAGGTGTGTGTGTGTGTGTGTGTGTGTGTGTGTGTGTGTGTGTGTGTGTACGTGCATGTGTGTGTGTGCATGCATGTGTGTGTGTGTGTCACCGCCTCAGACTCGTTGCCGTTACCATTTCCCTGAAAGGGTGTACTTGGTCCGCACCCGTGTTTTGGTAGCTGGTACATGTCAAAGAAGCTGTCAAAGACCCAAGGCTTCCCATCATTCCCAACATTAGCCTTTCACAGCTTGCCGCCTTCTCATAGTTTATGCTGCTGCCATTTCTTCCTCAGGTAAACAACACACACACACACACACACACATCCCACTATCTTCATGATGCACAAGAAACCAGGTCACCTTCTTCGATTGCTCTGTGTTCTGATGCTCACATGCCAGAGACAGAGATCTGTATGAGCACTTAAAGCTACATTGCCCCATACACAACAAGTTGAAATGCATTGTGTGTTCTGACACCTTTCTGTCAGCATTAACCTTCAGCATTAAGTAAAACAATTTGAGCCATAGTGGTTCTTCTACTGGATGCAACTGCATGGGCCAGACTTTACTGGTTTTCCTTTCTTTAGACCATTTCTGGTAGGTCCTGACGACTGCAGCCCAGGAACATACTCCAAGAGCTGCATTTGTAGAGTTGCTCTGACCCATATCTATCATAATTTTCCTTTGTCCTAACATAATCTTACTTTGTAAAAGTCGCTCACATCCTTATACTTGCCCATCTTTTCCTGCTTCTAACATGTCAGCATCAGGGACAAAATGTTCATATCCACTTCCCTGTGCCATTGTATTTATATTCACTTGGCATTTTTTGGCATAATTGTATGACTGATAACACAGTTATTACCATCAGTAAGTGAAAAACATGCTATATTTGGTTTAAGTCAGGTGATTAATTCTGTTATTGAAGAATATACATTGGATTACTTTCACTGTGTGCTTTAGGTCATTATACTGTACATCTATCCTATGAAGTATTATGCCACCTGATTTGCAGTATTTGACTGAAGCTGACCAAAAAGTATAACTCTTTATACTTCATATAGTCTTATAAACATCATATAGCTCTGCTGAGGAAAATTTTACACCCTAAAGTTTAAGCTTGAAGGCTCAAGTGTGTCAGGTAGTGAAGAGATGATTAAAGTCTCTGACCAGCCGCTCAAAGCACTTCATCACTACTGAAGTCAAGGCTACAGAGCGATAATCGTCATGGGCAGCAGGATGGGGTTTCTTTGGGACAGGAACAATGATTGACTCATTGTGGGGATTACCGACTGGGATAAGGAGAGGTTGAATATTTCTGTGAACACAGCTGCTAGCTGGTCTGCGCAGGCTCTGAGGACTCATCTTGAAATACCGTCTGGTCCTGCTGCTTTCCTGGTGTTGCTCGTAGATGATGAATGCATTTACGGTGCTGCCAGTGTCTTCCTGTCTGCAGCTGATGGTGCCGCTAGCATGAGCACCACTAGCATCTTTAGCTGCAGCCTTGAAGCGAGCATAGAAGGTGTTCATCTCGTCTGCCAGAGACACGTCCGAGTTCATCATACCGGATGTTGGTGCTTTATAGTCCTTTAATGTCTTTAATCCCTGCCACAGTCTCCTAGAGCCACTCTGTTGACTCTAGTTTCCTCCCACAGTGGTACTTCGCCTCCTTCACCACTTTCTGAATGTTCCTGCTAAACACACTGTAGCATATTTAACATTCTACATGCATAACATTCTCCAGCGCCTCAATGATTTACTGCTTGAGTTCCTCTAGGCTTGTAGGAAGAGGGGGGATAAAGACCTTTCACATAGCCCAATAGAAAAAAAAAAAAAAAAAAGTTGTCAAGTCAGGTGAATGTGGTTGCCATTTCAACATCATATTGTCATTACCACTGGCACACCCGATAGAAAAAGTAAAAAAAAAAAAAAAAGGTAAATAAATATGAAAAAACAAATACAGGTTTCAACTCCAAATAATGTTTTAAAGAGGTGAAGTCAGATGCAATGTGTTGATTAATCAGCAACACTGAAAAATTTTTATGTTAACATTTTTTTATGACAGGTACTGGAACTCTGTTCACCGTCATTTTTCATTACAGTTGCTGGTTAATTATTTATCTCTGTGGTCGAATTGGTTAAACATTTCTGTTCATCTTGTACCTCTCGCATGATAACTTAAATTATATTTCAGACACAGAAATATGATTTTTAGCCAAATTTTGAAGACATTCTCAGAAAGCAAACGCTCTAGCTAAGCTAGCATCAGTAATATTCAATTTCAACTTTAAATCGATGCATCTCTGCTCATGTGCCCTATACTGATCTTTAACTGGGTGTCCTGGCCCAGAGGACATGTGCATTTGATGGAAAATTCTTGCTTTGTTCATTTAACTTTTTACCCAGACAGCTTATATTTTCCATAATATTAAGTTGGGTCTCATGTGTCTCTTATTGCTTTCTTGTAGCTGATGCATCCCCAATGTACCAGACGCACATGCCTTTCCTTTCATGTGCTGCCCAAATTCAATTTGATTCAGCCATGTGTCTTTTGTATTTCACTGTACACTTCACTTAGCATGTTCTTAGCTCCCTTGTTTCTCAGTGTGCTGAAATGCAATTTCCCATTCACTGAGGGACAGTTTTTAATGTTTTACATGTACATGCTTTTCCCATATTGATTGCAGTCACATACATTAGAGACATTAGTTCTGCTTATATTCCAGATTTCTCATACCAGGTTTCTCACAATTACAGTAGCTCTTGTCTAAATATTACTGCATTCTCAGTGTATATTTAGTGTATATTTTTCACTTAGCTTATAGTTTTTTTATTTTATCCTATATATTTTAATATTGTTTTAACTATACAGTATAGATGTACAATAAAATACAGTATATTTTATTAAATTATGCTTACACTGGCTGGTCATATACATTTAGCATGTATTAATAAGAGTGATGGTCCTACAGTATATCTCACTTTCTCAAGCCTTAACCATAAAACATTTCCAACCTTTTGGATTTCCATAGATGCAAACTCATGATCCTCAAATCTTTCTGTGTGTGTCTTTCTGTGTACAACATTGTATGCAGTCAACAGTCACCCTAGCATCTATCTGTTGATAGAAATCCGTGCGAGCTTGTCTGACATCCAGGATTTCTCTTTGTAGAAACTACAGATGATTGACTACATACATGTAGCAACTATCAGGGCTTCTAAAAGGATCCAAAATCTAAACCTGAGTACCTTTTTTATATCTTACTAAGTGGATATAAAAGTCATTAAATCATCCATGCCTGTGTGATAATAAACAGGTGGATCTGCTCATCTTCTTTGCTGCTCTAGCAGACTCTGCACTACTGTTCATGGTGATAGCAGTTTAATGACTTTAAGATTGTATGATATTTCAGATTTTGTGGAGCGTCTCCCTGTATTTTAAAATGCTTAAAGAGTTTATATAATTTCTAAATGTTGCATTTTTAAGAGATAGCCCCATCCTTTATAGGATGCCTGCTCTTCACCAATGCCTGCATACACATTCACATAATCATTCATTTTTGGGGGTCATTCAAAGTTTAAAAGTGAACAGTTTGAACAATTGAACAACATTTTGGCAAATTATTATTCTTTGGCTCGCAAGATATAAAAACAACTGCATAATGAGGAAGGTTGCACACTATTTTTCTCTTAGCATCAAAGCTAAGTGTCCAGAGATCACCCACGCAGCCTGCATATTTAGAGCTCCAACTGAAATACTGTAACTAATCCGTCAGTTTAGGAGCTCCTTGGTTACCTGAGGTAGTGAAGTCAGAGGAGGTGTAACATCAACCATCTATTACATTAAATCTCATTCACTTACTCGTTGTTTTCCCAGTGCCATGCTAAATTCACACGTACATAATCAAAACATTTTTGACATACTTTTCTGGCATGTATGCTTTTTATCGCCTTTGCAACTCAAACAAACATGCACATAGTCTGTATACTTTTGCAACAATTGCCTCATTAAAGAAAATAAATAAATTTAAATAAAATGCAAGAACTATTTTAAAAATAACAATAATAAAAAGTTAAAGGGTCTTTTTTCTTCTCACTTCACAGCGACACATTTCATCCATAAGATAATGTTTGCTTGCTTCAGGTCCTTCCACAACACTCTAAGTGGCTTAATATCAGGATGACATTATCCAGTCTAAACTATCAACTTTGTATTCTTTTACCCATCCTTAGGTAGAGGAGCATCAAGATTCCCTTCTCTAATTTCTTTCTACCAGCATAGGCAGTCAAATGGTTTTCAAATAAGCAACGATTTTTGCTGAATTTCTGCAGTCATCTACAAATGGCATTAAAAGATGTGCATGAGAGCTTGAGATGACATGGCACACACAAAGATTGTGCATCAAGAGTTTGGGAAAAATCTTTATTGGACAATACTTCAGAAGAAGGCAAATAATAAGGTGGTGTGTTTACACAGTTTACAGTTAATACACAAACATTTACTGACCACTTTATTAGGAACACTTGCACACCTGCACATTATTGTATTCTCTCATTACCCAGTCAAATTAACACAGTGAAATGCAACCAATCATGCAAATATATATCAAGAGTAAAAAAAAAAAAAAAAAAAAAATATATATAT
>JAAGKR010006409.1:0-43173 GCA_011419295.1 Clarias macrocephalus | reverse complement strand
ATATATATCTGTCAATCAGCTGCTTAAATGTCAGGATAAGATCAGATCACAATGAACTATAATAATACTGTTAATGTTCGGAGGGTGAAAAGGAGGCGGTCGAGGTAGGAAGAACATTTGCTTGTTTTAACAATGTCTCAGGTTGATTTTGTGACCAACCATGATTTCATTAGTAAAGTTGTATTTAATAGCATTAATAATATTACATATTGCAGTGGCCATCATTGCTAGCTCATTAAGATTTATGAATTGCTTATGGCTTGGTAAACAAACTGGTAAATGATGTTCGTTAACTGTGAAGAGTGAAGAGTGAGTTTCTTCAGGTGAATGGTATAATGATATAAAACTGGATACTGACGTTGCGCCATTTGCATTGTCAAGGGTAAGTTCCATCCTTTCACCCATCCATCCATCCATCCATCCATCCACCATCCATCCATCCATCCATCCATCCATCCATCCAGGAACCACTGTAGTCCAACTAGGCCAGGTCTTTAGTACCTGCTTACATTTCCACTTCTGTATATTCATAAAACATGATGCTTCACATCAGCCTAAATAAAGTAGCAAAACCGTTATGTAGATTTTGTTGTAACAATGAAACACTTTCCACTACAGTGGTAATTCAGTGCATCTATTAATGTCTATTTGGGGTTGTTGAGGAATGAGAAATTAAAGCATGCAATTTACCACATGAACTTCTAATTACCTTTTCAAATGTTGTCATGCAGAAATTGAAATTCATGAGCTAAAAGGCTATTTGGGGAACTTTGGGCTCAATTAACAACATCTGAGGTGTGCCAGGCAGCAGTGATGGAGCATGTGTTCCCATCCCAGGCAAAGTGACACTACAATACAAAATCCTATCATTTTGAACTAAAAAGGTATAATAATAATAATAATAATAATAATAATAATAATAATAATAATAATAATAATAATAATAATAATACAGTAATAATAATGCCTGTGATATTAAGGCCATGTTGCTTTTGATTTTTTTTTTTCTGGTTGACCTCAAGCATCATTCTCTGGCGTGTCCCAGACCAACCTGTTAGATAGTTCTGTAGTAACAAATGCATTTCAAACATTATTAGTTTGAGTATCTGGGTTGGTTCTTGGCTTTTTCTTTTGAGTCATACAATTCCAGTTCAGCGTGTCATTTTCATTTCTGTGATTCCTCATGTTTTGGGTTCTGCTGGCAAAGATGAGCCATGAGGGGAAAATGTTCTATTTCTGCTGACTCCATCTGGAGAGCTGGTGATGTATTAATGACATGGATTCTGTATAAACTCACAGTGTCAGTGCTACAGAGCCACTAAGCCACTAACAAATGCCCCCACAACCACCACCCCCCTACCCCATCTGGCACTGTAATCAGATCATTTCCCAGAATTTATTTTGTCATATTAGACTCACCGGCAAGCTGCGTGTCTAATATGAATACATAAAATTTCTTTGGAAAGATTTATGTGAGCTACACTCAACCTAAACTCAATTTCTACACAAAGCAGTGTCAGGTGGTTGTATTTTATTTTTATTTTTTTTAGTTTTGTATGAATTCTAAACTTGCATACTTATTTTTTTCATGTGGCGCAAGGAATGCTGATCCACAACTGAAAGTGGAACACCAAGGTGCCTTATCTTACTTTGCTTTCATTCCATGTTGAACTTAAGCAATAAAAATACACTACCCGTCCCAAAAACGTATTTACTTTCATTCACTAATCCGCTAAAACACTTTATCCTGTATACAGGGTCATGCGGTTCCTGAAGTTTATTCCAGGGGGAACAAGGCAGGGTATATCCTAAATGGGGTGCCAATCCATTGCAGGGCACACACACATACACACACTCACTCACACACTACTGGCAGTCTGGGAATATCAGTTAGGGTAATCTGCATGTCTTTGGACAGTGGGAGGAAACAAGAGTACCTGGAAGAGAGGAAACCCACCAAGCATGGGCAGGACATGCACAACCTATGCAGCAATCAAACCCAGACCTTGGAGATGCAAGGTCACAGTACTAACCACTATGCCACCTGCCCAAAAAAGTTGCACACGTATATTTTGTTGGACCACCTTTGGTTTTGCTTACAGCAACCATTCATTTGGCATTGTTTTGATTTGTACAATACTACATTGATTTTCATCCAGAGTTGTTATTTTTAACCAACCTTGTATTGATGATGGGAGAGTAAAATTCTTCTGTCAAATCCAGTGCATCCCAAAATAATCCAAATCAAGGCTATAAGTATTTTCCTATTTCAACCAAATGGTGACTTTTTGTCAGGCATTGTATATTTATTACTATATGATAAATTCTGTTGTAGTAAAAATTGTGCTATATGATTGTTTTGACTTAATATTTAATTATATTTTCTGAATAAATAGCCTGGATTACTATATTTATTCCAGTTGCTGATTCCCAGATATTAAGGAAGTTGCTTTAGTGGCAAAATCCCCATTGGAAACATTAAGTAGAATTGTACTTTTGAATTTTATTTAGTTTTATAGAATGTCTTTCATGGCACTGATGATCTATAGAATTCCATTTTAAGTTCACAGAACTTTAGAACTCCTTTGAACTTTTACTTTGCTTCTAGATCCCATAAATCCCATCAGTTGTTTCGAATTCTCTTATTTATACATTGCTCTTACAATCCACATGTTACACAATAGCTATTCTTGTTCTTGCCAATAATTTAAAAACCGTTGCTCGGTCTTTGATGGATTATAGATTCTCTTCTCTTCTAATTCTTCATTTGATTCATTTGCGTGAAGCCTACAGCCATTTCTTTGTTCAAGTAAAACAGAAAATGTCTATTCCTAATTAATGTCTGGGATTGAAATAGTAGGTATAGGTTTCCTGAAGACTAGTGGCTAGCATTCAGCACTTTTATCACAGTGGCTTGACTCAGACAGGAAACCAACCCTAGCCACTTTGGGATAACCAAACCAGGGCACTCTTAGGATCAGTCCCAAGTCTAAACAGAGGTTATATCACAAAGCGCATTTGGCATTTGGTCCTTGGGGACGTGATTGGGATTCTTGGTCCTGATGGTCCCTCAACCACAACTCATCCTCGGTTATACTGTACATGTAGCGCTCCTTCCTATCAGACTTACTGTTCACAGTCATATTTATCTACTCATCATTTACCTTAATCTGCTTTGACATTCATTACCTCAGTCTTGCACCATTTCCTTTTTGCACTGCTGCCACTTTTAATTGCTATAACTTAGCTGCACATCTCAATTTGCAATATTCTGTTCACTGAATATTTATCCCCATCACCTAGATATAAAATATTCAGTTTTTCTCTTTTTTTTTTATGATTTTTTTTTTACTACATGCTACACAAGTGACAAATATAACTACATGCCTGTTTTGATACTATGATTGCTAGTGGACATTTAAATTTCTTTTGGGATCAATAAAATGTCTGTTTGTCTGTCTAAACCCTAACCCATTTTTGAACCATTTCTATGAAATTTCCTATGGTATTTCCATTGTTTTTTTTTATAGAAACTTGTTGATTGGGAATTCTGTAGAAGAGTTTTGCATGTAGTTCATCAATGATGTTTTTAAAGAAGGCCTGGTCCGAAATTTGTGTACTAGGTTGTACTCTTTGCTACTCAAACCCACTTTATGTAAGTCGTGCACAGAGCCTTCAGTTTTGGCAAAGGATGCTTGGACTTAAAAGACGAAATATAAAAATGTGTGTGTGTGGCATATGGGTGCGATGGATAGGTGTCCATATGCTTTTGGTCATAAAGTATACCACTAAACTTCAGTCATTTATTTACATGTCTTCAGGTGTGGTCAGAATTTGAATTACCTAAACGAATGATATAAATACATTAACATAATTCTATAGTGCAAATAGTGGTTATTCTTACTGTGTAACTGTACATAATAATTGATTACATTTAAATGATCTCAAATTATATCAAATATTCAAATAACATATTGCTTCAAACCTTTCAAACTTTTACAGGTTACGTCCACATCACCAGCCTGAAGTGACTCAAATCTTTTCTTTTTTTTTTAGTCACTTTTGTATCTGATCCTTATATATATGTGTGTGTGTGTGTGTGTGTGTGTGTGTGTGTGTGTGTGTGTGTGTGTGTGTGTGTGTGTGTGTGTGTGTGTGTGTGTGTGTGAGCAACATGAACAAATCTCATTTTGAGTCATTTAGTTCATTTCATTCTTTTGATCAGAAATAAAAAAAAAAGTTTTGATAAATAGAACCCCAACATGTCTACATCAACAATGCAGCTAAGGACATATTATGTTAAACAGAATCAGCAGCTCACCATCAAATCTTCTGGTCAAAGTCGTTCGTACTTATACGCTATTAGCATCTATGGGAGTCACGTGATAAAAGTGATTTGGACCAGAAGACTCGTCAGAAGAAGAACTGCTCAATTCTGTTTCCTGTTTAATGCACTGAATAGTATCTATCGAAGTCATGTGACAAATGAACGAAAGACACAATCTTATAGACTCATGACATGAACCGCTCATTTCTGTTTCCCGTACATAACCTTTGGAGGTTTTGTGAAGGTTTGGCCAGGTGTGCCCAGTAGCAAATGAATGAAATCACTCTGAGATTACTCGTTCTTTTAAATCACATTAAAGACTCATTCAAAAAGAGTGAATCGTTGCAAATACACACAATATATGGGCTTGAATGAGAACGGTCAGATCAGAATTCATGTGACTTTTTGTCTCTGTTCCTCTGTAAATCAGAAACATCCGTGACATTTCAGAGGACAGACGCATGCATGTTAGTGTCAGATAAAAGTCATTTGTAATTATTAATCCGAACCATTATGACATGCAAATCCGATCTGAAAAAAAAAAATTTAAAAAGAAGGAAAAAAAAACTGAATTTAACATTGTTAAATGTATCTATAATGTCATGTAGAAGAGTCAGTTGAAAACTGTTTAATCCGGCATAGATGGATAAACAAAAACAATTTTAAAAAAGATCAAAGAAATATAGTCAACATTAAAAAGCATGAAGGGACACCCAATAATATAACTACATGATTAATGATTAACCACGTCTTTTTTTTTTTCACTCTGCTTTAAATCTATCCTGAAACATTGCTATAAAACTCTGATATGTTCTGTTGTTCTGTTAATAATAACTTCATCACTATGATATAACTTTGCCCAGCTTGTAGTATGAATATTTATAATTACTTGCTATTTAATTTTATTTATTTATTTATTGTTTGTCAGTTGCACTGATTTGTGCAAGACTCTAACTATATACTGTACTGTAATTTCCCTTGAGATCAATCTATCAAGGTTAATTCTTGAGGGCTGGCGACGCTACAATTTAATATTAGACTATAACATGAGGGAGGGGGAAAAAAAAACAGGCTCTAAACATATGAGGTGTAATTTCGTTTGATATTAATTGTTGGAGACAGCAATTTAAATTCCAATAAAATTTCACTTTAGCTGGAACAAACTCTTGGACTCTGTGGAGTAACAGACTAAATATCTCAGATATGGTGAAGGCCACAGTGCTGTACAATGCTGCAAGTCTCAGTTAAGAGAGGAAAGGGAATATAACAGAAGGAAGCTCTGGGGAAAAGATGAGAGTAAGTCATAGAGGCAAAAAACGACTCAGAGCAATACTTCTAAAGGAAAGCCTGACGATGGAGCAGCCTCTGCTTCTGCCCCAAACAGTCAAATATTTCACTTTTAAAGGGACACTTCAAAACATATCCACAACTCTGGTACTGATATTCATGAATAATTTTAGCCTGATGGAGGCTGGAGCATATTTTGTAATAGGATAAACTGGAGATGGACCACAGAGCAGGAATACTTAAATGTCTGCCGGAGGGGAATTGCGCCGTTGACACCTTTGAAAAACTGACACAGCTTCATTCCAAAGGTTTATGATTAGAAAGAAAGTGCACGAGGCGCACGGAGAGAATGGCTAATGAACACCACGGACGCCTTTTCATTCATTCCGCAAAGAACAAGGTCAAAACGATATAGCCTGAGAAAATATAGGTGTAATTCCTTTCTCACATATATTATAAATATATATAACAAAAAAAAAAGAGAGAGTGTGTTTTGCAGGACAAACATGACACCACTCCGGGTTATAAACTTGACTAGTGCTTAAGGGCATGCTGATAAGTATGTTTTGGAATTTAAATACGCTTAAGCCCCTTTTAGACATGCAATGCATTCCATTAATCTGATAGCATCTAAATGCGACGGCTTCATGTCTGGACGGCCACATTTCTCTAAGGCGATCCTATTAAATAGGACCTAGTATCGCTTCCAACATGGCACGAGTCTGAACCGCATGCAGTCGCATTAACCTATAGTCATTCTCACACAAGATTACGACGTACAGAAGTAGGATAAACGTTAAGTATAGAGGCCCACCAGTCACAACAGTCTGAGGAGTGACATCTTCAAAAGCAGCAACCCAATGCTAGACATTATTCAGAAGCTGCTGGTTTGACTGCAATTGGAGTCTTAAGGAAAAACAAACACCATGATCACAGAGCTCTCTCTCTCTCTCTCTCTCTCTCTCTCTCTCTCTCTCTCTCTCTCTCTCTCTCTTCATGCTGAGGACAAGGCCTTATTGGGACAGTATTGTACATAGGTGGGGACATCATCGTTATCCTCCAGAAAACTTTGGCAACATACATATGCACATACTGTATAGCAAAAATCATCTAACAGTCATTAGCGTTAACGTAAAAAGTGACCTACATCTGATTGACACAAAGCTGTTGCCTTAAGAGAACCATGAAGCCAGCACCGTTACATGACACCTGTCTGGAAAACGCTTAAAGAAACCCTATGGAATGCCATTTGGGGACATTAATATAAAGCGTCTCACAGGGAGGACTTTGGGAACGAGGGAGGTAGACCCTGGACAGGGTGCCAATTCAACGCAGGGTACACACACATACACACAATCACACTATGGGCAATTTGGGGACACCACTTGTATGTGTACGTCTTTGGACTGTGGGAGGAAACCAGAGTACCCAGAGGAAACCCACCAAGCACAGGGAGAACATGCAAACTTCATGCACACAGACCCGAGGTGGGAATCGATCGCGGAACCTGGAGGTGCCAGGTGACAGTGCTAACCACTAAGCCACAATGCCGCCAATATAAAACATGCAATGAATTGAATTTCTTTAAAGTCCATGATGTTTTTTTGATAATGTCGAGTGCAAACAATAATATTTTGATACTATGTAAATATTTAAATATTGTTACAATATATAATGCTTCTTTTGAGAACATGTACAAAATAGCAAATGGTCACATGAGGTTTATTAAAGAAGAAATGAATGTTAAAATAAGCTAGGTCTTTTCCAAAAACACTTTAAATGTCAAATCCAAAACCTGATCAATACAGTACATAGTCACGAGACACGGCAGGGTACAAAAACCAGAGACCAAAACATACAGTACAGTATATTAACATCAATGAACTAGACAATAGTAAGATGCAGCAAGGACAAATACAAAACAACTTAACATAAATCATGACTCAGAATTCAAAAGACTAAAGGACAAACTGTAAGAGTTCATATCCAAGTCTAATGTTCATGTGCTAAAGATGCGAGGATCAGTACTAAAGTATTAGTACAGTCTGCATGTATTGTTTTCATTAACTTATTTCAGAAAAATATATTCCATCAGTTACTCAGTCATACAATGCAGAATTTCTCTGAACAAGGAGACTAATTTAAACAATCGTTTGTTAGAACAATTAACAAATAATTTCTTGCACCTGATTGAACCTGTGTTACATATAATCTTTGTTAAATATGAAACAATATTTTTTTTTCAAAACAAACTTTTTTAATAAAGCTTTTATAGTCTTTTCATACCAATGGCAAAACTTTGAAATGAATTTAATATGCATATCTATATACAATACAATATACAAAAACAAATTGGGTGGAGATGTGAGATGTATAATAGAACACATTAAGATGATTTTGTTTGTTTGTTTGTTTTTTGCACTAAACAAATTTTAATGGGGTTTTCACAGGTGTATTTGGCCGATCCTAAGGTACTGCAATATACTGTACAGGCTTTGTTTCGACTCAATCGGCCCATGGGAAGAAAAGATATGCTGATTTCCACTTCAATGGAAAACGTTCCTATATCGTAAAAAAAAAACTTCGAAAGAAAGCATTGGTTCATCTCAAAATTCAACAGCTGGCGCTGTAAAAAAAAATTTTACGCGCTTAGGAGTGTGCAAAAATCTACCTAATGAACGCGATATCACACCTCCATTCCACGCGCTTCACGGTAACACGTAAAAAAAATGTTTTTAATTTGAAAATGTAACATAAGGCATTGTTCATTTTTTAAAAACGCGTTTGAGTGTGTGAATAATTTCTACGTGAATGAAGTCGCTGGCGCATCTAGTACAACAATAAAATCCAAAATGAGATTAGGTGCTAGAGCTAGTGTTATTTCGTAGGGTTTTGAAAATTAAGGGGCGGCACAATTATTATTATTATTATTATTATTATTATTATTATTATTATTATTATTATGTCTATTATGTCTATTATGTCTATTATGTCTATTATTAATAATTAATATTTAATTATTATTATTATTATTGTTATTATTATTATTATTATTATTATTATTATGTCTATTATTATGTCTATTATTATGATAGATAGATAGATACCTGTAGGTGAGAGCAATCAGTAGTCAGCTCTGCACCACTGACAAATAGAGCCATATAGTATATTTATTTATTTATTTATTCATTTATTTTTAACTCAGCAACGAATTAATTAACAGGATTCTTCCATACATGTGTTGTTGTTGTTGATGTTGTCAAGACGGGAGAAGTCTGAATGAAGCGCAGTAGAAATATGTTACATATGCATATGTAGAAGCATATGTTGAAACCTGGAATTGAACTGTCAACTTTGTGAGAAAAAATGTGGTCATAAAATAAATAAATAAATAAATAAATAAATAAAATAATGACTGTGATACGGGATCATTTAAATGTTTGGTAAAGTTGCATCATTCAAAAAAACTGACAGTTGAGACCACAACCATGTTTAATAGTGAATATAAGAGCATTTGTACCCACACACATCTCACAGGATTGGAATTAAGCAGCTGTGTGGCCGTGAGAAAACTGTTTGTTAGTGAGACTAAAAGAAAAAGGCTTCAGTCTCATAGGGAGCATGACGATTGGACTTTGAAGCAATGGCAAAAGGTTATGTGGTCTAATGGGTCCAGACCTGATTCCAGATGGATGCGTAAGAGTAAGAAGGACAGTGCATGAAGCGATGCACCCATTATGCATAGTGGCCACTGTACAATACAAGCCTCTGAAAATAATCTTATAATCTTCAGTTGGTCAGGTCCAGGCTCAGGAATAAAATGAAGTCAGCTGACGACCTGAATGTACTGCACATGAGTGAATTTGTTCTTCCCTGATCAAAAGGATGCGCACTGTAAGAGAGTGGCTCTTAGAGTATGGGGAATCATTTTCATACGAGTCCTGACCTTAACATAATTGCAAGTCTTTGGGATGTACTGGAGAAGACCGTACAGAGTGATTCAATTTTCCAATCACCAATACAAGATCTGTGCCAAAATCAATGCAGCTCTGGATGGAAATAAATGTTGTGACACTGCATAATCCCATGATGAATGTGTGCCATTATCAAAGCTAAAGGTGGTCCAAGAGAATATTAGAAGGTGACACTTTTAGGAATCATATTTATTTATTTATTTATTTATTTATGTTTTCTCAATAGTCTCTTTTGTTTTATTTTGTTTTTATTTTTTTCAACTGCAAAGACAGAAAAAAGTGACCACCTTTAACATTTTAATATCTCGATATTTTCAGGCTTAATGGGAATACGATCATTCTCCTCAAGGAATAATGTGGAAGAAACCTTCAGAGAAAATGGCAGCTAAGACAAATGAGGTCATGTACTGTATCTGACCCAAACCATACTATTTTACAGTTGTGTAAAAAGTCAAAATTACTATGTTTGCCCAGGTAAAAAGAAGTAATTGCACTTTATTTTTAGGGTGTAAGAAAAATTACATTATTACCCTTTAGTACATTGTTTTTTCACTGTGTGGAGAAAGAAACACTGATAGCCAAGGTTGCAAGGGTGCCCTTTATTGTTTCATATTGAGCTCATTTTTGATGGCAGCAAAAGTTGGAAGGTGTACTGTACATGTGGCTATTGTATAATGCACAGATTAGAATGCACACAGTCCCTGTTGTAGTGTACACTATGTTAGTGGCATCATTACAGTATGTCAAAGTTCAGCAAGATTACACACTTCACCCAATGCATTTCTTTTAATTTACTATCAGAAAATGTTGTAAAGCTGGCAAAAGGTGTGTAGTAACGAGTTACATTTACTAACTTTTTGAAGAAAAAATGTACTTCTATGATTAGTTTTGCTGCACCATACTTGTTACTTTTACTTGATTTGATTTGTGAATACATTCGGCTACACTCGACTCGTTACTTTTCTAACTATTTAGAAAACCTCATGACTGTTTCACCAATCAGACGCAGCAACACTGATCATAAGACTCTGTTTGAACAATCAGCCGCAGTAACATTAACCACATGTAGTCACATAACCACATACAAAACAGACAGACTCTTTAACATATAGAAACTTGATTTACAACTTGAGGAAACATGTTGCGGTAAGTTTAACTGTTTCATTGAATGTTGCAATGTTAGCATATATAATAATTATAATTATACTATAATATACATATAATATACAGTAGATACATATAATACAATATTAGTGTATATTATAATAACACATAATTCTTGTAATTTTGAGAAAAAAATAATAAATCAGACATTATGATTGAAACAGTTACTCAGTACTTGAGTAATATTTTGCATGACTACTTTTCACTTCTACCGAGTAGTATTATTTTGAAGTACAGCTACTTTTACTCGAATACAATTTTTGGCTACTCTACCCATCTCTGAAAACTCGGGTAGGGGAAAAGCCTGATTGGAAGGCATAACGGATGTCCTGGTGTACTGGTGATACCCAGATACGTATGCTTAGCACAGTGACTTTACACACCAGAAAAATGAATTACCCTTCAGGATGCAAATTTTACAAAGACCTGGCAACCTTGTTGATTGCTCTACTGTGGTCGCCATATTCTGGCATAAGGCTGAGTAAAAAAATTAATAAAATAAATAAATAAATAAATAAATAAATAAATAAATGTCCCTACATAGTGTAACCTTGTTGCTTTCCATGTACACTCTGGCATTGGTTATTGCTGTGGGTATTAAAATCAGACTGAATGCTGAGCTCTGCAGTAGTGGAGTCTCTCTCTCGCGCTCTCATTAGGCCAAATGAATCTCATTGTCAGAATCATATAGACCTTACTCGACAAAGTCTTGCAAAGAAGATTGCGCAGGATCATCAGACTGTTAAAGACATACTGTTGAGAGAGGGAAGCCACAAACTAGTGTTGCAATAGTGCAGATTTTCTAAATTCTGAAACTTTACATTACAAAGCATAAGTCTCAACCTTCCTACAATATTTAAATAAATGCAAAAGTACTGATGTATGGGGCTTTTACTTGGCAAAAGTACAACGTAATCAGTTCTTGTGGTGAGACTCTGGAACAGTATAATACATCACATCTCTCATGTGTTATGGTAATTCCCTAAAAGAACTGTGCATGAGATGAATCGGATGCATATTCCGCTCCCGTATGCTCATTAATCTCATCTGCATCCCGACATAAAGCAGAAGCTTCTCCGAACACTCGGAGCTCGCTGAAGCCGCTCTCTCAAACACACCTGGAGTGAAATCAGAGTGCTATATTCCCCCTTCAATTTCAGCCCATCTCGTCTAATAGTGTGCCAGAGCCACTTCAGACCCACAAGCCTGTACTTGATGGTAGTGGTCTCATGACAGATAGGGCTGGGGAGAGAATTACCAGCTCTCCGCTCTCTTGCAGAAAGAGCCTCGGCGGGGGCTATAGCTTGATGCATGTGAGATGACATGGCACAAAAGGCATATCGCCATGGGAGTCTGTTCCCCTCATTGTCACTAATGAGAGGAGGAAGAGGCCAGCAAATCACCGAGTGCCTGCTATCATCGAGATTATGTGGACTGAGAAAGGCAAGCAAGGATGAGGGCTTAAAGGTTGGAATGGGGGGATTTAAGGGAGTAAGATGATAAGGGGCTTCAGACGATGATCCAGTAGACTGGATTGCAATGAAAAAAGAGGATATGCATACATACAATATAGGGAGCAGATTATCTCAATAATATTGAGATTTTTTTTTCTTCTTTTTTTTTTCATGAGAATCACTTAACATCCTTTTAAATATAGCCTGCAGGAATTCAACACCCACACGCAGAAGAGATGCATGCACTTTGAAAACAAGAATGCTATTTTTGCCAACAGTATTATTAAAACACAAACTATTAATAAGGAATTCTGAAACTCATTCATTCATCATCTATACCGCTTTATCCTGTACACAGGGTCACGAAGGGCCTGGAGCCTATCACAGTGGGTCACGGGGCGGAGTACACCCTGGATGGAATACCAGGTTATCACAGGGCACACACACATACTGTACACTCATTCATTCACACACAATTTGGGACTGTGGGAGGAAACCGGAGTACCCAGAGGAACCCACCAAGCATGGGGAGAACATGCCTGAACTCCATGGACACAGACCCCTAAGGTGGGAATCCACCTGGAGGTCCTGGAGGTCCACGGTGACGAATTCTTAAACTGTGCATTTGTTTTTTTTTCCGCCAAAATACATTTCCGGTTAATATAGCCTTCCATCAATATAATAAAACCCTCCTAAGTATGCGAAGTGTATTGAATCTTAGCATGCCATAGAATACTAAATTGTATTTGTAGCTATATCATGAGTAACATGATTAATGTTTTATATGTTTGAATAAATAATGTTGTATGTTGAAACAAAATTCCCTCGTTTTTTTTATATTTTAATTATACTTTTGCCTGCTAAAGTGGACCAGCGAGTACTTTGTACACTTAAAGTACTGTATATGGCTGTGGATTGTCAAGTCAAACCCGGATGAAATCTCTTGTAAATGAATGCATAAAACTGACAAATTTACAGAAGACTTCAAAACAGTAACACAGTACGGTGATGAGAATCTTAGTCGCAGTAAAACATTTGGACAACTCAAGCATTTTAAAGAAGGCTTTATGTCCATGAATGACCTCGATCTTTAAAAAGTGACAGATACAGTAACATCTTGCCAACTTGAGGAAGACACCCATCTGTCAGTGGGTACGTTACAGGAACTCGGCTGGGAGTGATTGCCACATCCAATGTACAGTCCTAAACTCACTCCAACGTTAACTCAAACGTTAGTGTAGTGTAGTGGGGGATTATAAAGAGACATAATTAATCTGTACGGTCAAACGTTCTGATTGGATTTGAACACCCCTCTAACCTCCTTGATGCCATTTTACATGGGCTTAGGAGCAGCACTGAGAGTGCATTGACTTGTCCACCCCATTCCTTGGGTTCCCCATTGGTGAGTGTAACCCTTGTTTCCTCAAAGTGTACCAACAGGACTTTTTAAAATTAATGTTTTTTTTTTTTTTATCTCAATGCAGAAAACACTTTCTGTCTTACAGAACACATATATTGCGTTAACACGTTACGAGTACAGCATCGCAACCTCCTGACCTGCAAACGTGCATTCAACCGAGTGAGTGAGCAAGCGCCAAGTATCTCATCAGCAGCTCTGAGAAGCTTGAGCTGAAAAAAAAAAAACACTTGATTTGTGGAAAACCTTGGCACCGATCGATTCATTTCTTTTTCTTTTCAAAAACAATATTTTAGAGGCCAAGCAGTACAAAAATTCAAACCAACCTTCGTCATCATGATTGCATTAAAATGAAAGTTAAAAGAGATTTGAATTCTAATCACAACAAGACATGTTTTGTAACTCTTCTCTGTCAGTTACAAGGCATGAACAAAAAATTATTCATCAACAATGAAACATCAGCAATGATTGCCAAATATATGTATACCCTTTGGGATGAATTAGAGCGGAGACTGCGAGCCAGGCCTCCTTGTCCAACATCAGTGTCCAACTTCACGGGATCCTCAGTGATGCTCCTTTCTGGAAGGTGGTCAGAAATTCCCATAAAAACACTCCTAAACCTTGTAGAATGCCTTCCCAGAAGAGTTGAAGCTGCTCTAGCTACAAAGGGTTGGCCAACATTATATAAACCCTATGGAATAAGGATTGAATGTTGCATCTTTCCACATGATGAAGAACAGCAGAAACATTGGTTTATTAACTCACATTCCAAGTTCTATCTGTGGAATTTCTCCCTGTCCAGTATAATTAGTTGATTTGTTCAATCAGGTGGGCATAGAACTTATGAAATCTTTAAACGTTTAAAACAAAAGTACTCTACAACCAAGTATGGAAACCTGTAGATCAATCAGGTGAGATACAGAGATGAATTTGGTAATATGCAACGAAAGTACATTGGTCTGCAGTCAGCACTGCAGCACTGACAAATAGACGATTGATGATGTTAAGATGCCCACAGACATTTACCGAAGACTTCAAACACAGTACGGTGATGAGACTCACATTTGACTGGTGCAACCATTTTAAAGAAGGCCGTACGTCTGTGAATGAGGTGGCTCAGAGCGAACTGAAAATCTTGTACCCAACTTCAAAATTGACGGTTAACTTGTGACCAATTTGTGGAAGAGACGCATCTGTCAGTGGGAACTGTATACAGAATTACTCACAAACACTGCAGAAACTTGGCTGGGAGTTATTGCCACATCTCCTGTATAGTTCTCACCTCACTCCAAGCCATTTCCACACGTTTGGGCCATTAAAGGAGTTTCAGACGTGAAATAGCCACTCTGATCATGGCTCTGCAAAACAATGTAATGCATTAACGTTATCTTTACATTTTTACAGATTGATGTTCTGCAGCATGTTGGAAGCTAGAACAGCAGAATACTTAACTGAATCACCAAACATCCAGAACAAGTTTGGGGTGTTGATGAGACCATGAGGTATTATACTCAGCAGGTGTTCCTGATGTTGATTGCTCCATCTGCCACAGATCTTGTCTGCTGGATGAAAACACCAGTAATGAGAGAACAAGATTTTCCATTTCCTCACATAAAGGCCAGCTCATCAATTCATTTTTTTCTTGTCTGTTGCTGCCAGGTAGCTACTGTCCTTAAGGAGAAGGTAATTGCCAACTGTGGCGTATGCACCACTACAGTTAGCAAAATCACGACCTTACTGCCACTCCAATGACATTTCACTCCGTGAAACCTTTTGCAACTACAAAACACCACTACATTCAAATTTATTCTTGGAGTAGCTCCATGTGGCGCAGTGACATTCATTTTCAGCATGAGGTTTGGTTTCTGACAAAGAAATTATAAAGCAGTCTGGCGTTTTTGAATCTGTTGGAGGCTGGAAATGAAGTTCTGGCAGACAAAGGATTCATCATTGGAAATATGTATTGTATTGGTGCAAGACCATTTCACAATTCAAGCATGTCAAACAGTTTAGCAAGGAGGAGAATGTAGTGGAATGGTTGATAAGAAGTAGATCAACAAGCCATGTGTTGTTCTAGTGGCTAATACAGTATTCTCTTTGCATTAATATGGACAAACGTCAATATTGATGTCTATACGTGACACCTACTTAAGGAGGTAAATGGCAAATAATTGTAATGCATACAAAAACACATTTCATAATTTTAACCATTGTAAATATCAGTTCTTTCAACTAGCCATGCAACTGACAATAATACCTCTGGCTAATTATTTTAGCCTGCCCTAATCTTTAAAGGTTTTGATGAACCTCGGTTATGTCCATGACAAGGCTTGGGACTATCTTCTTGATGTGCAAGCAAAATAAATAAATAAATAAATAAATAAATAAATAAATAAATAAATAAACACATGGCGACCCATGGCAATACTGCAATCTTTCTTAAATATCTGTTCTAACCACATAGTTCAAGTTCAAGTCTCATAGCACTTTTGTTTGTCTTGGGCCACTGATCATTTGCTGCTAATGACTTCCCAGTTGAATCTCCAACCGCATGACATACCTCCTGGAACCAGTTAGCAGTCATCGTTGATTGATGAATTCGTGCCTATACTGCATTTTCAGATTTAAGACAGGCCTTTTATTTATTTATTTATTTATTTATTTATTTATTTATTTATTTATTTTCAGTAAAGATATGGGACACATCTAAAGATTCAAAATAAAGGGCTTGATGGTGCATGGGAACAAATTTAAGGATGCAGCCAAAGGAATAACCAAGAGGAAAAATCTTGACTCTAGATAACTAGTGTAACAGTTACAGATTATACAGGAGGATATCGGTAAGATGGTAAAAAAATAAGGAAGTGTAATATTTATTTTCTTTTAAATATCATGGGCATGGTGGCAAAATGGTTAGCACTGTGGCCTTGTACCTCCAGGGTCAAGGGTTCAAGTCTCCCCATCAGGTCTATGAGCATGGAGTTTGCATGTTCCCCCCGTGCTTGGAGGGTTTCCTTCTGCAGTCAAAATACATGCAGATTAGGATAACTGGTGTTTCCAAATTGGCCGTAGTGTGAGTGAGTGTATGAGTGTGTGCTTATGAATGGTAATGGATTGGCAGCCGTCCATGGTGTATGCTGTCTAGTGCCCTGAATCCCCTGGGACAGGCTCCAGGCCTCTGGTGACCTGTACAGGATAAGCGGTATAAAGAATAATTCAGAGATAGTAAGAAAGTCTAGAGTTGATTTAAAGTGTAACATTTGCATATGTCAAAATGACCTCCAGTTAAACACTAATTAGAAATAACAGCAAAAACAGTACAGTAAGTGTGGCCAATTGGGTAAAATTCTAAAAGCAACACCCATGACCTAAAAGTAAACAACAACAACAAAAAAAACATTGGAGCATTGGGAAAAGAAAACACCCTGCACACAAGACTTCAGTAGAGTAAATACCATTTGAGTACAGTCATGTTCAAGAAACCAGTTTGAGATGATTTTAGCTTTGTGACATTGTGCATTATACTGTGGTCATAAAAGGTGTTATAAAAATTAAAAAAATATTCTGTGGTACTAAGGGTACCCAATAAAAAGTTTCCCAAGGAAAAAACCCCCCACACCACCACATTTCACCACCAGCATCAGCCTGAACTGTTCATACAAGACCGGATGGACTCATGCTTTCATGTTGTTTACGCCAAATTCTGACCCTGATGTCGGAAATCAAGACTCATCAGGCCAGATAACATTTTCCCAATTTCACCAAATTTGCCCAATTTTGGTGAGTCCATACCAATTGTAGCCTCAGCTTCCTGTTCTTATTTGAGAAGTGTGGTCTTCTCTGCTATAACACATCTGCTTCTAGGTTTGATGTGTTGTGTGTTCATAGATGCTCTTCGGCATACATCAGTAACAAGATGTTATTTGAGTTCCTGCTGCCTTTCTATCACTTCAAATCAGTCTGTCCATTTTCCTCTGACCCCTGGCAGCAACAGGGCACTTTCACCCAGAGAACTGCCACTCACTGGATATTTTCTCTTTTTCAGACCATCCTCTGTAATCCCTAGAGATGGTTGTGATTGAAAATCCCAGTAGATCAGCAGTTTTCGGAAAAATACTCAGATCAGCCCCTTTGGCGCCAACAAAGATGACACATTTTAAAGTCAATTACATCATCATCATCGTACTTCACCATTCTGATATTCAGTTTGAACTTGTCTCATCCATGCTGAAATTCGCTGCCATGTGATCGGGTGATTGGATATTGGTGTTAATAAGCAGTTGAACGCGTGTACCTAATGAAATGGCTGAGTGAATGCAGAATTGTTCCTGTAAAGGCTTTTTTTAATGCCCTGGGTGTACACAGGAAGTGAAAAGTGACATGAAAGCTGCAGTAAAGGCCTGATAAAACATCACCAGGGAGTAGGAAAGCATCTGTCACACCAGTTTCACACAAGGAGCATAAGAGCACCACTCCATAAGAAATTCTTTCTGAAGAAATAATTATGATGTCTGAATATCAATGTATGCAGATATCATATCTGGTTATATGATCACGTTATTCACACTGTCAAACTTTTTAGGTGATGGCATAGCCAGCTGATTTGGTTCGTGTGTGAGTGTGTGTTAGCGTCGCCTTTCACATATCGCTATGGTTGACTTCACATTCAGAATGTAGGTGAGCATTCACATAGTAACGGCCTCCAGAGATATCATCTGCATCAGCAGCTCATTCAGGTAAGGTCGGAAAGGTTAAGTTCAACAATCAGGAAAGCTTGATTGAGATTCTTTTTCAAATTTACAACCAGCTGGTCCTCCGGAGATCTAATCAAGCACCCTCAAACAAACAGAAAACACAAATGGCTCACATTCCGCACATTAGCAATCAATTATCCTCAGTCCATTGAGAGGCACGACCTGAAGTCTGTTACTCTGAGAAGAGCGAATGGATAGACATTTTTGACAAGCGCACTATTAGATGTGAACATTCCAGCACTTAGCTGCTCTTATCACATTCGCCTAGGCTAGAAGGAATGAGAAAGAAAGAAGGTGTCGAATGTTCTTCCTTCCTAAATCCTCTATTAAATCATCCCTGCGTGTTATCCAGGAGAAGCACCATTCACATTTATTCTACTCCTGGTTGACTATCTAGCCTGCCTGATTTTCTTTTTTTCTCTGTCCCTGTCTCATTGGTTTTCAGGGAAAGCATTTAAGCCGAGCTTATAGCTGTTCATTTAATTCATATTATTTCATGCATTTTTAAGTGGACTTCAGAAACAAATGTCAAGCAAAATTATTACGAGCTATTGCTACAATTACTATCTCAAGAACCAAAACCTTGTAAATGAGTTGGAGTTCTACAACATTAAAAGACTATATAATGGATTAAACCTTTCCGGGTTTACCAAGATTCATTACATATCTTAACAGGATGTGATGATGTTTTCACAGTTTTTTTATGAAAGGGTATTCATGAAGAGTTTTAAAGGTCTTACACTGATCCGCAATAACATTACAATGCAAAACATCTTGTGCTCTTGTACACTTTGGTGCATGGCTTTACAAGACCTCTGGGGGCCCTCCTTGTATTGGACTTGATTGTTTTGGTGCATCCCATGGGTCCTTGATCAGTTTGGGATCTGGTGAGTTTAGGAGCCAGAAAAAGTCAGTGGTCTGGGGTCTTGGCCCTGCTAAACCCCATATGCGACAGTGGTGCGCTGGGTGTTCTTTCTTTCTTTCCAGCATTGAAAGCTTTTGACGAGTTGTGTGGCATTGACTTTTCTGTAGGATGAGCTTGCCTTTGGTCACCATGGTCATAGATGAGCCATGAGTGTCCATAATCCTGTCAACAGTTTACTACTCCTGTATATAAGTGATAGTGTTCATTTTATAATGTTATGTGGGGTTAATGTTATGGATGATAGGTGCATATTTTATACTTTTAAATATTGTGTTATTTTTTTTTTTTGATAGAAAAGGTTCATAAATTTTATCAACATTCAAAAAAAACAGAATCAAGTCATAGTGTTTTTTTTTGTTTGTTTATTTTTTTTTAAAAACAATTCAAATGAACCAAGAGATAGCATTCTTCAGCTGCAGGTAAGATGGAGACAGCCACAGTAATTCAGCTCACTGGAACCACTTTCAATACGTTGCTGTCAACAGACTGCCAGAGGCCTGCAATGAATGGCAGGGGGTGGGGGTGGGGGGGAATCAATCTAATCCCTGTATAGCTCACAACTCTCCCTACATATGCCTGGGGTCTTCTTCAGCATCCAGATTAGGGAAAATGACCAGTATTGGAAGATCGCTTATTGCCAGATGTATTGAGCTTTTGTCTTTTGTTTTGAGGCTCATTTCTATGTAAAATATCTGGCGTGCTCCAGGATGTACAAACTGGTGTATGTGTATAAACACACAAATTAGGTGCTGGACATGGCAACATGTAAAATGTGCTTTTCTTTTTTTTTAGGGATAATCATGCATACAGTGAGAAGTCGCAAGAAGTGTAAAGATATGCACACATCCTGTATATGTATCCAGCCATCCGGCACATCTGGTGACAGGAAACCCCCCCCCCCCCACCCTCCACCCTGGAGGTATATGTGTTGTTTCTGTAGCAATTACTTAAAGGGTCAATTTGCCAGCTTGAGGCCTGATTGTATCTGATCACTTGGTCAGGACCTTGGTCAGCGGCATTGGTGCTCAAACCAGGGACCTCCTTGATCAGCAGTCCAATACCTTAACCATTGAACCACCCTTGCCCCCGGTGCATAACATGCAACACTATGGACTTAAATATATCACAAGTGCTTAGCTTTTAGTGTCACATCTGTTTTTGTCAGCAGAAAAACAACATCTTCTAAACTTTAATTTTTGTCGGTGAATTTGTCCCTGTTCCAGGGTCAGGCTAAATTCAGCCCAAATTGACAGGCCCTCAAAACATGTTGACAGCTTCATTTGGTTGTAATTACTTACACAACTCAGGTGCACCAGAGACATTTGTCACTGACACTTTTAAATTACCACATTAGGTTCATTTGGCATTATATAACTACGACAGATTTTCTTTCCCATTTTACTTAATATGGTTCACGCATATATGGGAGGGAGAGATTTGCAGCCTTCTGAGAGACCAAAGACTTCAGTTTGTTTCATGGTAGACTCCTCTGGTGCTTTATCGAACCCCCAATTTTCTCAAATCAAGCATTCTCAGTCTCACCGAATCTATTACCTAATGTATTGATCTCACTTGCATTGTCGTGCCAGTAGTAACGAGGGTCCGTTCCCTTCTATCCCTCTATCCTAATGAACCGTCTCTTGCACACGAAGTGTTTATTAGGACTGGTGAGCCTGAATCACAATCATTTAGCTTTCAGTAAGCCTGTAACTTAAACTCAGCATGTGTGGGTGTTGGAATAATGATAACTGAGATGACTCCAACAAGCTGTAGACCACAGAAAGATGCATGAGTTATATATAGGCTTATATATAAGACTGGCACGTTGCCGTAGAAGCAGGTTGTTACTTGATAAAACTCGCATGGTTCCTAGTCCATTTGCCTCACTCTCTCACTGCCTGTAAAGCTTCATAAAGCAGACAACCCATGAAAAATTTTGTTATAGTCTGTATTATTGTTTACTATATACCTAAAATAGTATAAAAAATGTATACTGTAAAAACCTACAATAATAATAATAATAATAATAATAATAATAATAATAATAATAAGTTAAAAATACTGTAACGAGTTTTACGCCAGGGTGGCACTGCAGACACACAGACATGAGGCATGAGGGGAAATGTATTTAGAAAAATGCGGAGAAAAGGAGGACGGGAAGAAAAATAGTGAAGGTGTGTGCATGTGCAGGTCTGGAGGCATAGCCGAGCTGGCATGCGGGCATGAGGCTGGCGAGCAATGGCCCACATTGGCAGCGGCTCCTGCATGCTCCCGTTACAACTCTTCCCGCTGACTTGGCCAACCGGCCCTTCCCAGCTCTCCTTTGGCTGCGGCCTTAGGCGGGAGTTCCATATGACGTCCAGCGGCTGGGAACGCGGGCCATAACGTGCAGCAGCCTTTTTCCCTCTTACAGTATTATACTTTCTATATTGTTGAGTGTTTCGTTAGCTTCCCTGCGATCTAGCTGACTAGCAACTATTTATTGCTAACTCATTTCACATCCATCACCATCTAAACCAACTGACCAAACATTCCTTAGATGCTAGGCAAAGAGCACAGCCATGTCACAGCTATTGTCATTAACCAGCTTAAGGGTGCAGTGTCTGGCTTAGACATCCCCTTGACTGACTACATGGTGATACCGATCTAGACACTGATGCAGACAATGCCTCAGTCCAAACAGCTTGCTTGTCACAAATCCACATGCCTGTCAGTGATTCATAAGCATTATAAGAAGTCCAGGATGCAATATGGATACATTTCTGGGCAAATTAATGACCTAGTGGTTGCCGTGTCTACAGCTACATCTGGGGTATTTTTATAGGTGTTAGACAGGGACTTTTTGAGAAGTTTGCACAGGTGAAATTACGATGCTGTGAAATCAGCTTCTGTTCAAGTTTACCTAGTTAACAGCATTATCATCAGCCACAGCAGTATGCCACTTAGGCTAGGGCATAAAGATTTTTTTTTTTAAGAAGTACCCATTGATCCCAAAATATTCTCTTTATATATATATATATATATATATATATATATATATATATATATATATATATATATATATATATATATATATATTCTATACGTATATGTGCCTGCCATATCACAGCATAAAGCACAGTATATCTCCATGGTAACAGTTCCTCTATTCATTAGTTCTCCTTAAACCCAGCATAAGATATCCACATACTATAGGGCTCCAGATGCTGCTCTGTAATAAAGATCTCTGAAAACCGCCTGTTCATTAGCAATTACTTTATCCAAAGCAGTGGGAGGACTGCCTACTCTGGGGATGAGCTTGCCTTAGATTCAGTGCTGGCCAAATGATGCCTAAGGTCATATCACTCAATTTTGTAAAATTAATTAATCGACCTTGCGGTATTCCATAAAGACAAGCCTGCAGAGCATACCTTGCTGCGCCAGGTACACATCTGGCCTGAGTAATGTCTTCCACAGTGCAATGGTAGCAAAAAATGACAGCAAGACAACAATATTTACTGGTAATTCTGTATAATGCATCACTGCCTGATTTTCTTGCAATGGCTCAGCATGTATGTGCTCACACAGAGAGGTGTTCAGGTGATTCTTGCTGCCCCTCACAGATGCCTGGGATTCATAGTCTCACGGGGTCTTAGAGACTTCACTTTTTTCCCCCATGAGCCACACTTTCCACTTTTTTTTTCATTAGCTGGAGTAACTGCAGTCCAGGAGACCAAACAAACAGCATTTTCTTTCACTGATTTTACATTTTATTTTACAGCCTTTTTCAAAAAATGTGACCCCTTTTTTTCGTCCTTTAGGCAAAAAAAGGTGAAATGCTGCTTCACTTTCAGCCAAAATATCTGGCTGAAATGAAGCCATGAAAAGCAGCTGCTTTTATTTATGTTGATATTCTCCAATAAACTATAACATTAACACTTCCTGGTGAATTGAATAACATTTTATTTTATATTTTATTTTATAATATCATATATTATTATAGGCGGCACGGTGGTGTAGAGGGTAGCACTGTTGCTTTGCACCTACAAGGTCTGGGTTCGATTCCTATCTCTGTGTGTCTGGAGTTTGCATGTTCTCCTCGTGCTTTGTGGGTTTCCTCCGGGTACTCTGGTTTTCTCCCACAGTCCAAAGACATGCAGATTAGTCTAACTGACATTCCCAAATTTCCCGTTCCCTGAATGAGTGTCTGTATGTGTGTGTTGCCCTGCGATGGTGCGATTGGCACCCTGTCCAGGATGTACCCCGCCTCATGCCCCAAGTCTCCTGGGATAGGCTCCAGGCCTCCCACGACCCTAAATACAGAATAAAGCAGTATGGAAGATGAATGAATATTAAAATATTTTAACTAATAATTATATACCAGTGATGGAATCATAGGCACCCAAGGCTTCCCCATGTCCATAGGGAAAAAAAGGCTAGCTGTCCAGTTCGATCTCACATAAAACCCGATGCTGCAAAAATTGTAAACAAACAAACAAAAAAAAGTCAATACTGGCTACGCTAGAAAGGCACAAGAACACCCAATGCACCACAGTCTGCTGCACACAGGGACCAGTGAACCCAAATAAACCCAATGAACCCAAGGCCACCGACCTGGTTTCTCAAGGGATGCATTGGTTGTGTATGCACTGTGTGACGTGGCTAAAGCATGGTAGCCGATAAACTAAATGTTCTTTAGGATACTAGCATCGCCTCCTCTGCTAGTCCTTTTGACTACAGAAAGCACTACACTGAGTTAAGGAGGAAAGTCACAACTCAGCTTTATTATATATGTAATACTGGTTCCAAGTTAACAAAAGGTTGGTCTGAATTAGTAAACTTAGTGTTCATACATGAACTGAACTCCGGGTTTAAGCAAAATCCTGCTGATGCAAAATGTCCGTGATACGCGTCGCCCATTACTTCCTCTCTCTCTCCTGCAGAAAACTTCCGCTTGGACCAAAGGTGGCCGCGATAGGAATGAGCCCCCTTGTGGTGATGTTGGGTAATGCTTTGCAGACGCATATCTTCCAGCTGTTACAACTGCCACCACTAATGTTGTGGTGCCAAACACCAGAAAACATCTGCAGAGCCATGAACCAAGGGGCCAGAGTACCTCGGTTGCGCCAGGAGAAACCAAAACCTAGGAGGTTTTAATGTTAATGCTTTTAATATTGTGTCCAATCAGTGTAGCATTGCTTTCATGCATTAGCCTAGCAGAACATACAATTTCCAATCGATGATACAGTATTTTTAGGCTAAATCAATGATTATCTGGTGCTTCATTGCTGTCCACGATACCTCCAAATATACTTACGTTTTGTGACCCTATTTATCCAAGACAAGACAATTTCTGAATGTTTGAGTGCTTGGATCAATCAATTAGTGCATCTTAAAATTGCATCTAAATGATCTATGTATATGGCTGTGCTGTTTATTTATCCATTCCTGTTATCCACACTTGGTTTTTGGAGCACTATATGACAGTTTGAAAATGTCTGTGATGGAATGATATGTTATTAATTCAAGCTGAGAACCTGATTTCATGAAATTTGGATAAAGTTGGATTTTATTTACTTTCTTAAACATATCAATGCCTGATTACAGTGTGTATCTTTGGCATAGTGAATTAATTACATACATCAGGTCCCACACACTTGTGTCTGGCTCTGCAGGGCCCTTTGTAGACAAATATTTCTTATAGTGCCACTCACTCATCACCTACAGTATAACGCTTTATCCTGTATGCAGGGTCACAGGGGGGCCTGGAGCCTATACCAGGAGACTTAGTTCAGGAACCGGGGGGACACCCTGGAGGAGGTTGCCGGGCACACACAAACACACACATACACACAAAATAAGCGATTTGGGAATGCCAATTAGCCTAATCTGCGTGACTTTGGACTGAGGAAGGAAACCCATCAAGCACGGGGCTGAACTCCATACACACAGACCCAAGGCGGGAATCGAACCTGGACGCTGGAGGCAAGGTGACCATGCTAACCACTAAGCCACAGTGCTACTACAAATAAAAGTCAAATAAACAGCACACACGTTCAAATGGATAGAAATGCACGTTGGCTTTCTTGTCTTGTATTGGCTTTTAACATGTTCTTGCTATGCTTGTTGCAACTTCAGAAGAGACATAAACAATTCCAGAATATCTGCTGCCTATAAAATAAGTACATGTCCACCAAAGTATTGCATTAGTCATGTCATGTAAGTCATTTTCTTGAAAGCAGGCATTTTTCATGCTCTTATCTTTCACCCTTGGATGAACAAAAACTATAGGATAAATAAAAACAACACCGAGCGAATGCTTCCTTACAAATACGGCAGCATAAAAGCAGACATGTTCAAAAAAATAATCATTTTTTTCCTTCCTCTTTACTTCAATGACCATAGTTGCTATCACAATCTCAGGGTCTACTGTGAAGGTTCAATATTACCGAATGTTCCGTGAGACAGTAATAACTTACCGCCAAGGACATTTCATGGATTATCAAAGAATAAAACATTTTTAACTGTCCTTTTGCAGTTGGAAGTTACCTCGCACTGATCCATGAGTGTAGAATACCAGATGTCAGTGAAAGTGCACTCCAGCAGCTCATTTCAAAGGCTTAACTTAAGGATTAAGGATTACGTGGCTTAAGTAATCAATCAGTTAATTAATATTTGATGAATAGTGTAGACACTATTTGCGGGGGTGGTTCAGTTTAGTCGAAATTTAACAGCAATACGTCATACGGGTGCGGAAATGTACAGTAATTTGCTTGGCATTAAGAGACAACAACAACAACATGCATCATCTTGTGCAAGGCCAAGCATGTTTGATTATTTGTCCTTGAGCTTTTTCTGATTATACTGTACTGCTCTTTAATTGTCCTGATCTAAAGGGGAGTTGAATGCACTACATGTGCTTGCTTATAATAACAGTATATTACTCAGTGGAGATATACATACTGTAATCAGTGCTTTAATGACTGAAATAATGAAGATTATAATTATTCTATTGCGTTCTCCTTCCTGCTGCTGGGATAAAGCATTAACAAAAAAAATAATAATAATAATAATAAAAAGGTACTATTCTTATTTTAAAGTTTTTACAGAAAACAAAAAAGAATAAAAAGTCTATCAGTCACCGGGTCAGTCTTTGCCGCATTGAAATGTAATCACCTATTCTGACTCACAGTTAATATAACAGCAAAATGACAAAAGGGCATTTGGATTTCCTGAGCCACTGCTGCCTTTTCATGTGCAGATACAGTAGCAGTTGCTTCTGCAGTGTTTTTGTGCTAATTATGAGCATTGCATCTTTTTTAATTTCATGGAAGGAAGCCAGTCATGACAACAAGCAATTAACATTGAATGACAAAAAAAACAAAACAAAAAAAAAAAAAAAACCGTACATGTGCAGACTAATTCATTATCTTGGGAAATGACAATTAACTCCCAAAACACAATGTACCCCAATAAAAAAAACAGCATACTGTACGTGGTAGTGTATCTAATCCCAGGCGGTCAAGAACACAACCCACACTGTTCACTAGCCATAAACAAAAGGTTATGAAAAAAAAAAAGGCATAGTCTAAATAACATGATCTCAATCCCATCCCACAGTTGACGGCTCGCCTGAAATTCTACTTTGATGCGCCGGGCTTTCAAAGCAGTCGACAGCTGCTGACGGCGGAGTTAGCAGAGGTGCCAGAGGTCCCCTGCGGAAGAAGAGATTTCCTCTGACACAAAGGCATCGGCTCGCAGAAGAAAAGAAAGAATATAGAGCTCGCCTTTCTAAACATCAAACTGGCAGCCTGGCTCTCGTTATTGGTGTTAAATTAATCCACCCTTACTCCTCTACTATTAGAGAAATATTTTCCCAAACTGGAAACTGACAAATGGAAATCATTGGGGAGGACTTTTTTTTGTGTGTGTGTCCGTCTCCATTCAAAAAGCATTTCATAGTAGTAATAGCAGTCTAACTAGAATCCTGATAAATGTTTTTGAGGAAAGAGTGAAAATAACAAAATTATAAATCTGGTGGAAGCATTTTGGAGAGAATGGGTAATGACAGGGAATGTTGGTGACATGGGGTTGGACATACTGGGAACAGCAAACCTCAACCCTCCAAACTGCTGGGAAACTTGAATGATATAAAAGAAAAAATCTATGTACTGTAAATGCTGAGAAAAGCAAGGAAAATCAAAGGGCGTTCAAATCAAACCGGGACTTGCATCGAAACTTTAAGCTTCAAACTTCAAGGCACAGTATGGTGATGAGATCCTTAGCAGCAGTAAAACATTCAAATGGTGATTTTAATTTGAAGGAAAATGACATTTTGTATGTCCGTGAATGACGATTCCAACCGAGGTGGCTTGTAGCCCAGTGCAGATGTTTCTATAAACCTTCAGCATCTGATGGAACACATAGACTTCATCTGTCTGTGGGAACTGTACAATCATTCACCAACACCACTTGTACTTTACAGGTTATTGCGACATCCCCTGTACAGTCCTGACCTCGCTCCACAAGTTTGAGCCATTAAAGGAGTTCCTGGGAGGCCAGCGTTTCAGACATGAAGCAGGCAGTCTGATCATGGCTCAGACGTACTGAGAAATCTTTCTATCCTAGTGAAAAACTGGGATGATATATAGAGAAATAAAGGGGATTTTACGCTCATAACTGTATTCTGTTGTTATTCTGTACAATCCTACTGTATGTATAAAGTCCTGGTTTAACTTGAACACCCCTCACCTTTTAGTAGACACCATTTTCTAAGGTCAGGATTCAGCAGGCGTACAACTTATACATCTCTCAAGGCTTAAAAGGTTCATTCAAATTGCAGATTGTGATTTATATACTTTTCAAAGATACAGCTTTAATATATATATATATTTTTTTTTTTTTTTACCAGAAGTGAATAAATGTTCAAAATACTGTAGGTAAATTGTAGGTCTGCAAATAATTGATCGTTTTGTTCAGTTGTTTCCTCCAGCTTGATTTCATTGATTTTTAAGCCAGTCTGCTTCACTGGCTTTGAATCAAACAAACACGCATCAGCAAGTGGTAGCTCAGTGAGTAAAGATGCTGGACTACTGATTAGGACATCATGCATTCCAACCCCACCACTGCCAACTGCTCACTGTTGGGCCTTTGAGCAAAGCCCTTTAGGCTTGACTATATGTATAAATGAGATAAACAGTTTACAGTAATTTGCTCTGGATAGGGGTGTCTGCCAAATGCCATGAATGTAAATGTAAGTCAATGTGGGGTCCCAGCTACCAGTCTCAGAGGCAACTGTGTTTGTTAGTTTTGATGCATGATCTCCTTATCAAGACGTTCCCAGTTACCAGAGATTTGTCCTCCTCCTGCACTAAAATCGTCTTGCCACCAACCTGTAAGCTCTGATGCAAGCAACAGTAAAAAAATACTTGCAGATATTGCAGATATTCGGACCCTCTTGTTTGTTTCACTGGATCGACATTGGGTTTTGACTCGCTCTGCGACACTGTGAAGCCCACAGTGAAGCCCCCTTGTGGCACATCCTGTCCATGTTTCTTATTTAGATTTCTGGAATAAGCATCATGTACACACTTACTGTATATCCTACGTCCTGTCCTGCACACAAATGTTTCATCATTACAACTCCAATAATCCTCGGCTTACGCATTCATCACATGACCTACAGTCAAGAACATCCACACTTACAGTCATCTGATTTCTAGCAGAACATCTGTTTTTAACCACATTGCTCCTTTTGAAGATCTTTGTACATTCCTGCGTCAGCTTTGTGTTTTTGAAGATTCTAAGCTTGTAATCCAAATGTCTTGAGTAGTATTTGGACCATTGCCTGCTTGATGTTTCCCGATTTTGTCTTATCTAGTTTATGTCTCGTCATCATTAATCTGAAGATGTGCCATTTATTTCTGCATATTCTTTAGTTCTTTTGCTGCAAAGATTTAAATAAAATAGATTGAAATGTCATTCTGTTCATTCTGGCAGGGTTTATCCTGAGGCATCAAACACCAGAGCCCTACATAAAGTAGGCTCAATAATCTGGAGGCACTATATGGTAAGGACAATAAACTCTGCACCATTTTACACAAACATTAGAATTTCCTTTTGTCCCTCCACGTCCAAAAAAGACCTAAATGCAAATACAGATCAATGCATCTCAACCGTAATCCTGAAGGACCCCATCCTGCAAAACTTACATCCTATTTCCATCAGATGCAGAAGCGTTGCATTCTGGCTGCATTATGGTTATCAGAGTTGATAGTTGACACCCTAATCAATGCTTGAGTTTCCACTTCTGTGCTGCGGCACATTTCTGAATCATCCACCCGCCAGAGACACACCATTAGTCTATATTTCCTGGAAGCCGCTGTCACTCTTTCCTTTAAACATTATTTTTTACACAACCATACAGACAAGAGTGCCAACAGCAGCTTTAAAAATACAAATAAAAAAGTATAATAATCAGCAGAATATTTACATTGGCGGCACGATGAGTACTGTCGCCTTGCACATTTGGCTAACGCCCTTATCCAGAGCGACTTACATTTGTATTTCATTATAGATGCGAGCAGTTGAGGGTTAAGGGCCTTGCTCAAGGGCCCAAGAGGGACAACTTGGCAATCATGGGATTTGTACCTGGGATCTTCTGAACCGTATTCCAATGCCTTAACCATTGACCCTTTCGCTTATAGTTCCATGCTTGGTGGGTTTTCTCTGAGTACACCGGTTTCCTCCCACAGTGTAAAGACTGTGCGTGTGAATGTTGTGGTCGTCCCACAATCGTAAAAAGGGAATAAATACAATGATCACTATTGGCTTCCATGGCCCCTAGTTGGACTACAGAGGTTCCTAGACAGATAGGTGGGTGGAAGGATATTTAATTTGACTCAATTTTATTTTATTTGTATAGCGCTTTTATCAATTGTCATTGTCGCAAAGTAGCTTTAGACAGTTGAAAGAAAGTTATGGAAGTTTGGAAATGTGGAAATGTGGAACCACGTTGCACATGCAATGTCTGTTCCTGATAGAAATCCAAGTTCAGTGTTTTCCCTGCTCTATCACATACTGTATATTTCAATTCAGAAAAGTCGATTAATTAAATCATGTGTGGCTGGGAGCTGAGAAAAAGGTAAAAATGTGCAGGGTTCCCCAGAATGAGATGGGATGAGAGCCTTTGCATTAAATGGAAAATCAATGCATTTGTCAGTCATAAATTATTAAACTGTTAAGATACATCTTCATACAGGTGTTCTGTACATATAACATATCTAATTTCTGCTCATGAAATTAATAAATAAAATAAAACCCACAGTGTACAGTTTACCCTGACTCCAACTCTACAACTCAAGAAGTGCATGGAATGAAAAAAAGACAAAAAGCTTGGTCTCTCACTGTCATCAGAATCGCCCTAGTGCTCCCTCCCAATAAATTATAAGCCATGAATGCTATGCTGACTTCAATGAGGTGTTTAGTATATTCCAGCGCGTGCATGGTACCTCCACACAGGCCATGTGCCATTGAGATGCTGTCAGGCACCACTCCAGCCTGATCACACATCTACCCACTAAGTGCCACGGAATACAAAGCCATATAATAATAGTTCTCTGTGGCTTTGTAGCAGTGCTATGAGACCCTCCACCTCTCACACAGCTGCAAGAAAAGCTTCTTTGTACAAAAGAGGTCTTTGTCCCCGCATGTATTATTTTGAACCAAATCACAGTAACACAGATGCACACTGCTTCTGGTGCCCTTAACTCGGAAGCAACTCAAAAGAGCCACCATCATTGCTGAGGGTTTTTTTTGTTTGTTTGTTTGTTTGTTTGTTCTTTAAAAGGGGAGGATTTACCTTCATAATTTAGCCATATCTAAATCCCTATCCCATATCTAAAGGCTACTACCCAAGGATGGCTGAAGACGGTCACGGGATTTCTCCGAGTCATGTGACCCCAGCCAACCATATCCTAACTGCACCATTGGGAGCGGCGTAACACACTCGGAGGACAGCGCTATCCATTCCTTTCGCTTGCGCTAGCTTACAGACACATATGATTGGCTGTAGAGCCATGATTGATGTGAGATCACCTCCCAAATGCCTCTCAGCCCTCATCCCTTGAGGCTGTAACATCACCCGGGTTTCAAACTTGCGATCTTTAGGTGATGGTGCACCACTAGGGGGCTTCATCACTGAGTTGTCTTCGACGTACCTACACCTTATCAAAATGGATGGTGAATAGTAGTTAGACAATAGTTGTAGTTTCTACTTTGTTGGAATGTACACTGGCTCTTTCAGTATGAGATTTGATGCCACTAAACAAATTAATCATTAATGTACTCAAAGACATGCTTTGGAAAGTTAGTGATTGCCACAAAACTTGTTGATCACGCCGCTAAAATTTTAATTACTTGTTGACTAGTAAGTATTCACAGCCATTCACAGGGCATCTCTTTTCATCATTATGAAAATAATATGCATATTCATCATAAAAGATCTTAGTAAAACAAAATAAAATTCATGTTTGCTTCAGCACTGGAAACAATATTGTTTTAGGCTAACTAATTATACACAATTCTTCGTTGAAATTGGTCTGGCTTTTAGAAAAAAGTCCTTTCATGCGCCATCTGGCGGATATTCAGTGAAGCACAACACATTTATTTAAATTCCCGAATGTTGCGTGTGGGATCTCGTGGCATGGCGCGCGCCAAATTGCGGGATCTCTTTCTAATGTTTAGAAAATTATTTAAGATCTCACACAGAGATTTTTTTTTTTACTAAGAATATATAAATTTTGTATATAACTTTCCCATCACTCTTGAAGATAATAAATAACAATAAAAACCTGGGCCCGTATTTACTAAGGATCTAAGAATCACTCTTAGGAATAATGCCTAAAAAGTAGGACATAAAAGCTTCTAGCTCTTACTTTCAGCAAGGAGTTGGACTGCTCCTAGGAAAGCATGTGACATCACTATTTCTGACACTGAGACCTGCAAAGTAGGCTACACATTATAGTCTATGTTGTAGTTTTGGCAGTTTTTTTGTTTGTTTGTTTGTTTTTCCTTTTTTTTGTGAAACCGTGAAATGAACTCTAGTTGTGTGAAAGCTTTATGCACATGGACAAAACTAACAAATGCGTGACATTATCGTAATCAGACTGCTCCATTAACAAACTGGAGAGAATCTGAGATCATTTTGCTGGGGAAAAGGAAGTAAAATGTTAAGAAATAGTATATTAATAAGGTAATATATAAATTCATGACTTGCTTTTTGTGGAATAGGGATTTATGGATGCCATAATTTTTTTATGGGGTAGTGTTATGCAAAAACAGAAATATTATATCTCGAATGTGTTGTGCTTAGTATCTTGTGATGTTGTGAAAAAAAATTGTTGGGTTTATTGCCAGAAGTAAATGTCAATACTGTTACATTATAAACGGTATGTGCTTGAGAGGGGAGGAGTCAGCAGAATTAGACAATGGACAGTCTCATTAGCAAGAGGAAGTTTTCACACACATGAGTAGCATCAGGCTGACAAAAGTCAAAAGATTACATTTCCTTTTGGTCATAGTGCCGAAAAGCTAAAAAGTAAGTCAAAGTAATTGGATGTGTTCATTTTTACTAATTGGCAGTGGACATGTCGGTCTTATCTTGTAGAAGAAGCAAGCTTGAGCATGGCTGACCAGGAAGTTTTGTATACTGTGTTAATGCACTCCTGATAAGCTTATAAATCTGTATGCCATAAGAAATACCTATAACATTGTAGTCTGATGGTATCCATACAATGATATATAGTACCACAGTATTTTTGACTGTACCATAATGCTGGTGATGCTGATACTGTACTGTAATACATGTACCACACTATGATACATGGTTTTACAAATGGTATATACTTTGGTACTACGGTACATAATGTTACCATTTTTATGGCACACATGGATAAAACATTTGATATTGGCTTGATTTACCATAAATATCATATATTTAGCAAAAAATAAATAAACATACAGTAACTGTGGAAATCTGTAAATGTGACTTTTGTTTTTTTTATTGCTGGATAGGGTAAAAGTAAAAGTATTGACCTTCAAATTTACTTCGATATCAAAAGTATATGGCTTATAGTAGCTCACAGTAGCATTTTTCTTAGTAAAATCTCTCTCGCCAATTGTAAATTTGCTGTTTTCGCCCCATCTGCAACCAGTCCACCTTCTGATTTCTGAAGGCATGTCTATAGGAAAAGCAAGACATAAACTTTTACATAATAGTAAGCATGTGGCAAAGTTCCTGCTTTAAATTCTACACACCAATGTGAGTATGTAACAACACCATGCAGCAATGTAGTTAAGTAGGAGTTCGGGTATTTGCTGACGTATGAAGTGCAGTAAAAGAAAAAACTATCATATAATCAAAAAGTTCAAGTAAAGTGCAGATATGTGAAGTATGTACTTAGTACAATAACATGGTATAGTAATGACTGCTAGAGGCTGTATTATGATATGGGATTGCTTCAGTTGGTCAGGTCTGGGCTTAATAACATTATGTGGTACAAGTCTTTCATTAGCCAGGCAGCGTATAAACATACCAATTATTGCCCCTGTGCTGCTTAATAATTATTATGATGAATAACAATGGGATGTCTATATGACACCTCATAGCTGTAACCCTGAAAAATGTGAAATTTTCTGGAAACAGACATTAAATACAAATAGAATTGTCTTCAAATTTATGTATTTATTTCCAACTTGTTGTAAGAGAAGATTTACAATCAGTTTATTATTATTATTATTATTATTATTATTATTATTATTATTATTATTATTATTATTATTATCATCATCATCATCATCTTTTTTTGTTCTCTGGATCAAATGAAGCCAAAAGAGTCAGCTGTTCATATTTCAGTTTCACTCATTTTAAAACCACAGCACAGTATTATTGAGACAGCTGACCCATCCATTGGTGCCACAATGATTTGACAGACATGGCATGATATTTAAAAATGAGTACTGAATTTGATTTTAAAATATGGTGATATAAACACTTTATGTCCCACCAAAATTGTATTAATTCAAAATGTTCATGAAGCATGCATGCACAGGCAAAACACCTGTTTTGCTTCATTCAGCAAGCCATAACTAGAGTGTACACCTAGCCAAATATATTCCCAGCTCATCAGTCACTCCCTGAATGTTTGCTGAGGCCGGGAGGGTGATGAATGGCTAAGTGGCTGAAGCCATGGTTTACTGATGGATGGGAGGTGAATATGACGATGTGCCATACGGTTTCTAAGCTCTAAACCTACTCTAATTTAATTTTACATTTTTCATGTTGTCAAACATCTAAAAAACACATAATCAAAAGTGATCTGAGAAATGGACAGAAAGCCTTCTGCCAGGTCCGTGTTGAGATGAAAGTACTGTGATTCTATGCTATTCATCTGAGCATAAATTGTATTTATTTATTCAGGGGTCACATAATTAAAGAAGAAAATAAACAAAAAAGAATTTAAAGAAGAAAGTTTCAGGAAAGAAAAGCATCAAAAACTGAACTGAAAACACAATATTCCTAATAATAACACCATTCAACCTGTTCTTCAGCCGTCACCAGAATTATTAGTTACATCAGTCAAACATACCTGAAGTCATCCGATGAAAATGCATGTTACGTTCACATTCAAATTTGTCCATCATGTAGCTGCTTTGAACTGTGAACAGAAAGGCTAAAGCTTTCTCTCTCCATCGATGCAACATGGTTTGTGGTGACGGCAATGTAAAAAAAAAAAAAAAAAAAGTAATTTATTTAAAACTGGGAGGAAACTATTTGATGACCAATATAAAACTGTCCCGAAATTGACAGTGGATCCAGAGCCTATCATGGGCATACGACCCACAGAGAAGGTAGAACACCTTTGATAGGATGCCAGTCTACTGCAAAATATAAATTCACATTTTGGAAAGATTTAATTCTCAAAAACACATATTGTCCATCACATATGGTTCCACTTGGGCTTAAAAACCAGACAACAAAAAATAACACAGGTACTGTACATCACACACTACATTCCATAGCAGCAAATATGTACCAAGGATATTAATCAACTCTAATGATCATTAACACAGCATGATTTACCAGTCAGACAGTAGCCAGTAGGAGCCTTAGCCCCTAAGATTCCAGTAATAATTAGGATGATAGCCCAATTGAAATAAAACTGCAAAAGGTAAAAACACATCAATTGAACAGTCTGACCCAATCCAGAATTCATTTTCCAATCAGAACGAAAGGGGTGATGTGTAAACCTTCAACAATCCATTCAGTAAGTAACTATCAGCCATGCAAACACTTGATCTGAATCTGATCATTTCTCTCTTGTTGAAATAAATATATTCAATCTGTGCAGGTTTGCCCCATGTTAGAGTAACATACACTAAAATGACATTAATTTTCTGGGATTATATTCTGATGAAATTCTTTAAGCGTGTAAACACACATCTTGTCAGATCAGTGTCCACGTAAAACAGTTAATTATAATCTTTAATCAAAATGGTTTTAATAGAGTTGAGGAAATATTGTACATGTAAATATGGCTAAAAAAAAGCCCACAAAGCACACATTGAAATTATTAGATTTTCCTTAATTAATATTAGCACTTAAAATATTTTTGAGTGGATTCTGTACAATGGTCTGGGCATGATGTACTGTAGGCAGACACAGTATGACGTGCATATACAGAAAGATAAGTACATGTTATATGAAGACCATTTTATCATAAGCTAAGCATTTTTAAAAATGCTATACACACACAAGTTATACACATAATACATAAGTTGAGTTACAAAGTTACAAGGGCAAAACAGAGGTCTGGTTCCACTAAAAAATAATAATAAATAAATAAATAAATAAATAAATAAATAAATAATAATAATAATAATAATAATAATAATAATAATAATAATAATATCCAACATCATAATGGAAGTAAACTTAATGTAAGTCCAATGTTTTTCTCACCTTCAAAGATTTCCCTTCTTCTTGATATCATCGTGCTGAAGAAAATAAATAAATAAAAAAATTCTCGAAGCAAATCGGCCACACATGCATGTTGGAATGCAATACATATTTGATATGTATCTAGCGAAACATACACTCATACAGTATGCTTAGAAATGCTTAACATTTATTGATTGATAATATTACATCACCCAAGGCCAAACCATAACATATCATATTTCGCTTAATTTCGTTCTCACTCTGTATTTATTCCACGTTGGTTTTCTGCGGAGCAGTCAGTGCCTGTAACATCTGCTTAAGATGTTTTGCTTAAAGTTATGGCGGTACATAATGCTGAGGCAAAACTATAAAAAGTACATTTATCAAATAAATTCGGCAAGTGATAAATAGTAATAACAAACAGTTCTAATTTGTTATATCGCTCTCGCCACGGATACGGGACATTTTGAAGTAAAGTTAAATAAATAAAAATAAAGAAATAAAAACCCACGCCTACACACAATGGTGTCGACTGCAGAGACTGCCCTGAAGGATCACTACTGTTTAAAACCCCAGAAGTGTTTGTATCCAGTCTAGCCCTCTTCTTTCTAGCAATGGCAGAATTATAGCAGTGTAGCACAGTGTGCTTTAGGGTGGAACCTTGCTCACTGCCATCATTCATGGCTCTCCATAGAGCTTTTAGAGTCAGCCATTTCACTCAGCCCCAGGCATTCTCCTTTCTCCACTAGAAGTGATCTAACACCTAAACTCTAACCCATTCTCCAGCCTTATTTATGTCTTCTATCTATGTTCAACCTTTATCCTTCATTTCAATGGCTTTACCTCTTTACTGAGTCAACTGTATAGCCTTAATGTCAGCATTAATGTGAGTGTTTGAACAATTATATATGGTGGATGACTTCGCTGCATGACCCCCTACTGTTTTCTGTGGCTGGGAGTGTGTTTTGTTCTCTGAGTATTTTTGCTGGAGTTGATGACTTCTCTCATTTTTCATTTGCAATTAATTATTTGCTAAAATCATGTTTTATAAATACAGATGACTTTTTGATAGTTTTGCTCGGTTGGTTGGTAATTGACAAAAAAATTATTTGATAGAGTAAAAATAAATAAATAAATACATAACAATAATAATAATAATAATAATAATAATAATAATAATAATAATAATAATAATAATAAAAACAAGGTAAGTGCAGTCATGCACATCACCTTTGCAACTTTGAGTGCAGGAATTATTATTATTATTATTATTATTATTATTATTATTATTATTATTATTATTATTTAGTATTATTATTATTTAGGCCTCAAGCACTATGACATCAGCCCTATGTCGTCATTGCGTGTGAAGGGCCCCATTGGTTTCCCAAGGATTTTTTTTCCCCACCATTTTGGGTTTTTTGGGAGCATAACATGCTCAAAACTCATGAAAATTGGCAGACAGGTTGGAATCTGCTGCCATTCGGATGCCTGAGAGACTGGTCCCCAGACATGGCTCGGGGCCCTCACACAAGATTTTGCTGCAAAGCTCATATACACTTGCACATATTCATGTGAAACCTGGTGCACATTTAGAGCTCATTGAGCTGAACAACGTTCACGCCATGAGCTCAACTCAACAGGAAGTAAGTTATTTTGTGTCATTTGCCAAAATGCGCCTGAAGGAATTTGATATACTCCTTCTAGGGAATTTACAGTATACGATTACCACCAAACCAGACCTATGTGATCTAAAGATATTAAGGATGCAAAATTGATCTCAAAACTAGTCAGCCGTGACAATGCCTTAAACTTAATCATATTGAGTGACATACGAATCATGTTCAGTGACATCACAGTGTGATGATTTTTTCTAGCATCTGGGGCTTTTTGTAGGTCTAAACATAAAATTTCCCCTTTTCTAAAAATATGTCATAATGGTATTGGGATATTCCCTTTAAATGCATGTTCCCACTGTCTTTCTGATGCGCACGGGTGTTAATGGCTCAGGGTGCTTGGGCCCGTTCATCGTTGCTTGCAACTATATATTATTATTATTATTATTATTATTATTATTATTATTATTATTATTATTATTATTCCAAACCATACATCTGCTTTATATGTACACATACATCATTTGACTTTATTCTTATAAATATGAACAACTACAGTACAGTAAATTATATATGTATTCATAAGAATAAACAAAGATGTGTCCAAAAGAAAAGTATGAGGAAAAGTATCCAGTTACCCCAAAATAACAACATTAATGCAAGTTAATAAGAAAATAAATAGCACTAGTATTTTTGAGTGTTGTCTTTATCTTCTCTCATTGATCATTTAGATTTATTGACAATGAAGTAAAGCTGATTTACTTTCCAGGGAGCCTTCATATCTGTGTTTCCTTCTGGCTTATAACACAGAGCATGGCCACAAATCAATCCTTTCTATATCTAATCTGATATCACCCAAATGAGGATGTTCCATGTTGAGTCTGGTTCCTCTCAAGGATTCTTCCTATTGCTATCATCTCAGGGAGTTGTTCATCACCACCGTCACCCTCAGCTTGCTCATCTGGGACAAAACTGATAATTATGAGTTGTATTTCTTCCCTTACTTTTTCCCCCCTAATTTATTTTTTATTCTATAAAAAGTTGTTCTTTTTACAGAATAAAATAATGTTTGTGCTTGTAGTCTTAATGAAATGCCCTTTGCTGCTTTCTCATTATATTCAATTTACTGTTTGCTGCGATTCAGCACCATGTCTTTATGCTCCCATCCCCATGCTTCAATACAGTGCTATGGCATTCTTGTGAACATAACTGGAATTGAGGGTATTGTACAACTCTTGGTTCGGCTGATAGCTTCTCTCTTACATTTCTACTTTATAAAATCACAATCCTCTTTAGCAGGCAGGCATGTTTAAGGTATAACTTTTCTGCAAGGGCTGCTGAATAATGTTGACCCTATGAACTATTTAAATTTTCTTTACCTTTACTGTAATTGCTACTTGCTACATGAGAAAATTCCCCAAGGACATTTGGTACAATTTGGACAAGAACAATTTTTGTACAACATTGTTGTGGAACAATGTTTGTAGAACATTTTTAAGCAAGTATGACTGCAGAGGAAGCATGGTAAACGAAAACAACAATGTCTGAAAACTTATTTCCCCTCTCCGTATAACACAAACTTTCCTTTCAAGCTTTAATCTTAATATTTAATGCAGAAGTTAAAATGTGTTCATTTACCTCACATAAACGTCTGCAAGGCCCATCTACTTTCAGATAAATAGCATACTTGTAATTTTAAGCACAAGCCACAAAGAAGAAAAATGTTAGATTAAAATACATTAGAAAAAGCAGTATTTGTATTAAAGTATTAGAATGGCTGAACCTCTTGACGGCTTTTCAAGCATACTGAAGATATATTTAAATATCATTACCTAGAAGAAAAGCTGAAAACTGCTAGTGGTGACCTCCTGATGGGTGAGAACTACCTTAAAATTGTCCACAGATTGTACCATAGTCTGAGTGCCAGTGAGTGGGCTTATTATATAAACTTACCTTGCAATAAGTAACTGTTTAAGCATTAAATTGTGCAAGCCAGAGTTAGCTCGCAATGAACGTCTTCCTTCTCTGATGATGATGATGATGATGATGATGATACAATGTACATGAACTAGCAGAAGGATAGAATTGATTTCCAGATGTTCTCCAGATGGTCAGGTTAGTGGTCAAAAGAGCCTGTTGGAATACAGCAGAGAACATATTTTGGTCTTGAAAGAATCCAAAATTGACTAAAGGACAAGTTACATTCGAAGCTAAGCTATGTACAATCATTCAAGTGATATAACATTTAAAGGATGTATGCGTAATTTACATTGGTGGTGGAATTGTAAACCCCTCTACAATAATAAAAAACCAGTCAGTACAACAGCTCAAATATCATATGATGATGAGTTTACTTTTACTGTTATAAAATATGATAAAGTGGTTGACTTTTTCAAGTCAATGTAACTGGCAAGCAAAGAATAGTAACCCCCACCCCACTACTGTGATAGAGACGTGGTTGCATCCAACACATCCCCTGCATTTTCTCAAGCATGCAGTGGTAATTGCAGGTGTGAGCAATAGCAATGTAGTTGCCCTGAAGTAACATGGCAGGGCTACACTTCATGCATGTCAGGCACTTCATTCATTTTTATGTCCACCTTAACTGTGGTATAATCAAGTAATTTCTTTCAACAACAATGACAAAAAAAAAACTACAGAAAGTGAATATAAAAAAGTTTATTTCTGACATGGGTGGAGTTCTCAATCTGCCAAATGTTGTCACTAAAGTACACCCTTGCTCATCACAACGGTGTTCCATTTCATAGTGTACATAAACAATACGCCTTACTTCATGCTACAAGTTCAATGGAAGTCAGTTAAAGGAACTTTCCTGAACAAAATTCTTCTACTCACATATGACAGAACCAGAAATTACGTTCTCTAATATATATGTTACTCTGAAATGAAAATATCGATTCGATTGATTGATGTTTAACGGGCAGAATTTCCACTCAAGTAAAATATCTAAGTTGTAAATTAAGTAAATAATGCTAAGTTCATGTTAAACTTGTTAAATTTAAATATGTAAAAACTCACATTTTTGAGTGCTGAAATTTCTACTGTTAATTGCTACAACTGTCGAAATTTGTCACTAGTATAAAATAAATAAATAAAGCAAAAAACTTGAAAAGCGAGGGGAATCCCAGATGCCATTTTTTTGTCAGTGGACTGTGAACTGTGTTTTGTTGAGGATTTTCCAAAATTAGAATTATTCACCATCAGAACAGACATTTTCTATCATCATGTTCGCGGACTAATTCATTGAAACCGACACATTTCTCTCGCACCCCCACACGCACACATACAATATACTGATGTTTAGACATTTTATACGTTCACTTACACATTAAAAATATTGTATATAATTGTAAATATTGGTATCTGGTGCACTGCAGTGTCTATTTTTTGTACGACACATGTGAGCTACTTCCGTGATCTGTTCGCATCTATGAATGTTCATAGAACGCTGTCCGTTTGTATCTGCTGAAGGTCATAACTCTATGTTCGTAAATAGGGGACCACCTGTACTGTACTTCATATTCCAATGTGTAGAGGTTATCAATAAAATGCTTTGATTCATTTGCAATATGCACTAAATGTCATTTCTAAAGAGACTAATATTATACAGATTACATGCATATTACTAAACTATTCATTATTATTAATATTTTAAAATATACAGTATATATATAGCATATTTACCAGCTTAGTATTATGTAATAAAATTTGGCTATCCTTGATAATAATGAATGGTGCACTAAATTAATGGCAGGTCTCCAGTGTAGTTTTGTTGCCTCTTCTTCTCACGGCTTTGAGACTGGCATGATTTTTAATATTATACCAAGAACATGAGATTAATCCAATAACTTAAAAAAAAAATCTGATAATTACAAAAACTGAAAACAGTTTTGTGCAGCTCAACTTTGCTTTATTTTACTACCCTATTAATCCTTACATGATCCCTCAGATTTACATGTAAAAATACTGTCCCTATATTTAAAACCTTATATAGTAAAGCAGTTTAAATTAGTTACCCCACCCGCAGTAACAATAGTAATATACAGCTTTACTCTGATGTGTCAGTATTAATAATCTAATAAATGTCAAATATTGTAGAAAATCAGTCATAGTGATCACAACAGTATTTTAATTTCAATACTCTATTGCTGCTAATACTTATATACTTTTACTTAGGGTTTACTGGTTTACAAATCTTCAATCAATTTTAAACATGCGAATCCCAGGTCCAAAAGCCCCGTTAATCCAACTGTGCCAGTTCTCTGACCCGCATTCCCCTTACTCCATAAACGTCAGTTAGCTCCATAAACTGACTATTCAACATGAGGATCTATTAAGGTTTTCTTCTTTTGGTTGGTTTATGGAACATCACACGGGGCTGCCTGCAGAGGTTTCTCCATGCCCAAGAATATTGTGTGCTGTTCCACCAGGGAAGATATGAAGTCCCTGGCACTACCATGGTCACACTGTACGGCTTCCAGGAACAAAGGAGGAAAGGAAGGCTGTGTGTGAAGGTTTTGCCAGCTGTACTGCAAGCTATCTGTGGCCACACTGGATTTTTGTGGATACTCTGGGTCAGCATATGGTGCCAGGATTCTGAACTTGGCTTGAATTTATTCCAATTAAATTTGGGTGGGGGCGGCACGGTGGGGTAGTGGTTAGTACTGTCGCCTTGCACCTCCAGGGTCCGGGTTCGATTCCCTGCCAGGCTCGATTTCTGTCTCAGTGTGCATGGAGTTTGCATGTTTTCCCCATGCTCGGTGGGTTTCCTCCGGGTACTCCGGTTCCCTCCCACAGTTCAAAGATATGTAGATTATGTTAATTGACATTCCCAAATTGGCCGTAATGTGAGTGTGTGCCCTGCGATGGATTGACACCCTGCCTATGGTGTATCCCTCCTTGTGCCCCAAGTCTCCTGAGATAGGCTCCAGGCCCCCCATAACACTGAATACAGGATTAAGCAGTATAGATGATGAGTGAGAGAGTGAGTAAATTTGGGTGTGGATGCATAACTTTTTGAGTTACAGGAGTTAAAACTAAACTCCTATGAAGTTTTAATTCTAATACAACATGAAGTAAAGTGAAACTTCTAACTAGAATTAATTTTAAAGTAAAAAAAAAACACAAAAGTAAAATCAAGTGAAAATGACTACAAAATACAATGTACAGATTACTATAAATGTCTTACCTTTATTTAACAAATGCAAATTGTAAAACCACTGCTGTAATAGCAGCTAATAATTTCTAGACAAATAA
>JAAGKR010006408.1:26462-43188 GCA_011419295.1 Clarias macrocephalus | reverse complement strand
TAATAAATTATATATATATATATATATATATATATATATATATATATATATATATATATATATATATATATATATATATAATAACAGAATATATAAATAATAACAGAATTTAACTTGTCCCAGACACTGTACAACTTTAAATGTGACTATAAATGAATACAATATGTGACCATTCTGACCAAAATCTTATTTTTAGAATATTTAAATGTGGATTCAGTGAAATAGTAAGAAAGAGGAAACCCACAGCCTCATTTTGACACCCGGTTTTCCCTGTTAGCCCTACTGTAAAAATAACGTCACCACCAGCGTGAATTTATAATGAAAAAAAAAAACGCATGTTTTTCTATCAGAACTAGAGTAACAAGCTTGGATAATGTCCCTAAAAGTGCTTTAAAGCAGTGTTTAGAATTATGAAACAGAAACATAAGGTATTTATTGACAGATTTCAGCTAAAATTAAAGATTTGATAACGTTCCCCCACTGTACTCTATTGGCCATAGCACAAAACAATACCTGACTCGATATTACACATACAGAAGTACAACCTGTGTTCATTAATAAATGTTTGTGTTTGATGGTGGACAAGTGCTATGGAATAAGGGAAATCAAACACTTCATTATTATTGCAACTCTGATGTAAATGTGAAATTCTTTAGCAGTTCCTATAATCCTACAGTGTACCGTAGGTATGCGAGTGAGGAAACAAAGAGAGATTCCAGACTGTTCTCTTCTATGGCACATGAGGGCAGTGCAGTCTATGCATTATTTAGCAGATCTCATTAACCTGCACTGAATACGACTTTAAAAATTAGGAGACCTGCTGAAATACAAAGCACTCAAGCACACCCTCTGTCTTTTTTTTTTTTTTTTTTTTTTTAAATCTCATTCTCCTTCCATCACACACCCAAAACACAAACATGGAGTGGTGGAAGAGAATACATGAACTAAGACGATGAGGAATACAGACCGCTTCAAAGGCTTCATTATCTGCAATTTAGAAATGATTGCTCTAGATGATTGGATTTTTTTTTTTTTTTATAAATTACCTTTGTACCTCAAGAGGCACTGGCGTAGGAGAAAAGCTTCACTTATCTCTTTTAAAGCACATTTACGATTCAGCCTCTTGTAGGATGCCAATGAAATGTGGCTAATCGTGTCTGAAACACAACTCGGCCACGTGTGAAATAAGGCTTTCTCTCCCTGATGGCACTTCTACATCGATCTGTGAGAGATCTGTTATTCCTATCCATCTACTCATTTAATGCCTCATATCTAGCTCATAAATGATTGAAATCACTATAATGCAGCACAACCAAATCCTTTAACAAACAGGAAATATTTAATAATACACTCATAATTATTCATTCCATGCAAATCAGATATCTGACAACATGATGAAGTATCACGTTCTTGCTCTGTTGATCCACATCAAAGTACATTTTAAAAGACATTTATGTTTCCATTTAGTTTTTTTTTTAAAGGATCTCCCTTTTGGTGTTAAGCAACAGATAAAAGAGTAACCAGCATGGTGTTGGACATGCAAATGTGCAGCAATTTGCATGACTTAGATTTACAAAGGTGAAGGTAAGGATTTGGGACCGTGTTAGCAGTTGTAACTTTTTATTTTGTAAGACTTCAAATGATACTGAAGTCAAACAAGATACACTGGCCAAATGTTTCCAGACACCTGACCATCACACCCAGGTCTCAGCCGCTCCCCAAACTGTCGTGATTAAGCATTCAGCATACAATTGTATAAGATGTAGCTGCAGGATAAAGATTTCTGACTCACTGGAACTATAAATCCCTAAAAAGCGAGGACCATGAAGACAAAGTCTGGTAAGTTAATGAAGAAGAACTTTAGCAGTCTGCACACAGCACCTTGACCTTCAACGCGTTTGTATTCGAATGGAACGCCCCCTGTGCATCGGGCCTTCTCATCTGACATCAGTTCTTGACCTTGCTCCTGCTTTTGTGGATGAACGATCGTAGATTTTCGCAGCCCTATAACAAGATCATTCCTTCCAAGAAAAAGCAGCAAGTTAATGGTAATAGTTTTGATATGGGTAGCTCAACAAGTATGGGTATGAAGGTGTGCACATACTTTTAGTAATAGTTTGACCATCCTAAAATGAGGTTAACAATAATACTAAGGCAGTGCCATCAATATTTTGTTCCTTTGTACACTAATGGCACAAATGTTTTCGTAAGATCTAAAAATGTGACTAGTGGAAAATTTACACATTTTAAACATAATTTCATATAAATTCTATAATTTTTCAAATGCCTTTTAATACATTGTTCTCAAATATAATTAAAGCACATAATAAATATTTTACCTCACCTTACATAAACATTGGTGCTATATGTGCTGTACTGTTTTTCTTCTGGGTTATTAACATGTCCTGTAAGTATGATCATTTTCTGAGTATAGAAAATGCATCTGGCAGCATGGTGGCTTGATGGTTAACATTGTTGCCTTGCACCTCCAGGGTCTGGGTTTGATTTCCGGCCAGGTTCGATTCCCGCCTCTATGTGCATGGAGTTTGCACATTCTCCCTGTGCTTGGTGTGTTTCCTCCGGGTATTCTTGTTTCCTCCCACAGTCCAAAGACATGCAGATTAGGCTAATTGGTGTTCCCCAAAATGCCTGTAGTGTGTGAATAAGTGTGTGTGTATGTGTGCCCTGTGATGGATTGGCACCTTATCCAAGGTATTCCCTGCCTCGTACCCTACAGTAAGTCTCCTGTGATAGGCTCCAGGACCCCCGTGGCTCTTTATACAGGATAAAGCGGTCTAGACGATTAGTGAGTGAGTGAGAGAGAGGAAATGCATCTACTGTGTATAGTAAGATGTTTCTCTTGCATCCTTTTTATGTAGGATTTTACACTCATGTGGCCAGTTAAACCATATGTTAATATCAAGACACCATGCAATGTAAGATTTTCAATTAAAAATTTCCTTAAAGTAACTACAACATACATGTCTTTTATCTTGATAGACTTCTCTCCATTATGTCTGTACTGCATGTACCATCTGTTTTTTTCTTCACCATCTGCTTGTTCTGTCTTCATACAGGATGCGCCCAATTAGGCTTTTAATCTGGAGCATCACTGAACTAGTTGTGTTTCATCTAACTAGTCCTCACATCAGAAAGCATAAATTCTTATCAACATTGTAGACATTTACTCCTCTTTAGAAATACTTATTATTTGGATGGCCAGGTATGAGTGTGATAAAGTTGAACACTGCTAAGCTGATAATACTCAACCCCATCCTCGTCTTTCCCTCTTCAACCATGCATGTGTCTGATGATCATCTGAAACGGAATCCCAGAGAGACAACGCTGCTGGATATCTTTAGAGATGCTTTCCCATGTCAACCTCTTGTGATCTCTCTGGAGAGCCCTTGGATCAGACCACCTGGCAATATGTTAGAGGTGCAAGTGAAAGACATAATTTATGGCTTTTTTTTTCTCTCATGGTAATAAAACATGGTAAAAAACCTTTCCTCAATTAACTGAATCTCTGGTTGTCTTTAAACAAAGACTAAAGGACTAAAGGGTTACTTCTTCATTAGCTCCTCCTGTTCCATCTGAGATCAATTGTATAGTGAAATCCTCAGGTTCTGTTTGGGCTTAAACTTATTTTGTTGACAAGTTTTTTACCTCAGCAGGTTTGTACATTACCCATAATTCCATTCAACTACCTTCTGATAGTATACACGCAGTCGCAGTAGCTTGTACCTGATGCACCAGCACTTTTTATTTTTCTGTTGTCTGTTCTTTGTTCTGAAGTCTACTTTTTCGAATAGTAATAGACAGTTTTTTTTAGGTTACCTTAAAAATATAAAAGGTAAATCTGTCAGATCTGAGCTAATCAGCTAATTAGATCTCTTAGTTGGCTAGCTGGTTCTGATAAAGTGTGTTGTTAATTTATGTTGTTGCATGTATGTAGCACCTCGGTCCTGGAGGAACATTGATTTGTTTCACTGTGTACAGTATATGGTTGGAATGACAATAAAAGCCTACTTGACTTGACTTGACTTGACTTGACTTGATTTGAGTCCATTTATTCATCCAGATCTTTTACCGATGTATCTGTACAGATCGTCTTTAACTTTTAAGAAAATTTTAGCTTTTACTTTGTTTGTCATTTTGTAGATTGATAGCTAGCCAAATCGAGTTACAGGAGCAACTTTGTCATATAGCTACAGGGCATCGTCTGTCTGGAACTTTGGGTACATCATTTGCACAGACATCTTTACGTACTTCTATCCTGGATTTCTCTTTATTATGATATTGAATGTTGCTGGAAGGCAGTGAATGAGAACAGTCTCATCCCTTATACAGTATGTGAGATTGTTAAAGTTGTTTTAGAACCAGCAAAAAAAAAAAAAAAAAAGTCCTATTGTGATGCTAGAATGGCACACGGCTGCAAACTTCTCATCTGAGGAAAATAACCAAAGTCAAACACAATACAGTGTAAACTCAATACAAAAGTCTTTCCGTATTGTTTTTTAACGAACATAAATATAAAAGAAAGTTTTGACTTCGATTTTTAGTTGCAGCACACGTAGATCCTGATCTAATTGCACTGACGTGAGAATATGTTGTTGCTGGAAACTACAAAACACCTCTGTAAGACAGTCTTTAGAAGGACATCGGTCACATGTTGTTATATGTAAATGTTAATGTAAATGAAGCTTTGGTAAAATGCTAATACAGTCAACAAAATGGAAATACCAGGGCATGACATTCAGAATTCTCCATATTCACTTACCTGAGCAAACAAAACAGTGGTAGCATAGGCAGAAATCATTAAGAAGAATGGCAAAACGAGTCAGGTCCTAAGCTCTCCAAAGGTGTGAATATGATGCGGTGATGGGGGCTTTGAACTGAGCCAAGGTGCTGTTACTTTCGCTTTGAAGCTTGTTTGAGATTCAGCTCACATCCAGTCTGAAAGTCAAACTCTGAGCACTTTCAAAAGATGAGAAAGCAAAGTTTTACTCAACGGTGATTAAATACCATCGCTACAGAGCCCCACAAGAGTTCCATCGATATATACTTACGAAGGTAAATCTATACTAATCATGCTAATCACTGGCCTGATCATCTGTGATCGTCTGCACCTGTTTCCTCGCTGGGTCATGCCATAAGTTTAATGTTTTTTTTTCTTAATGCTTGAATGATTCGTAGGTCATTGTGTGGTGTAGCAAACCATTCCTTTAAAACCGGTTAAGTACAGGGACTGGACTGAAAATAAGTCCCAAGATTTGGGGACATAAAAATCTTTTGGGAGACTTAAGACCTATTTCTCAAGACTACAATGTAAATACAAGCAAGTCTGGCTCTTTGGAAGCAGAGTATAAAAAAATTAGAGGGGGCTCAATACTTTCGCATAGTACTGTATATTTGTGAAAAACATACAGGAAGTTCATCTGGGCCAATTTAAATGAGTAGATTGGATAGTGGACTCGGGCAACACCTTACCTGGAGCAGCCGAAAGAACAACAGCGACATCCTGAAAGACATACAGTATAACAAATATAAGTCCTCTGTAGGTAGTGAAGGAAGACTGACACATCAAAAGTCATATGAATATATAAATCAAATGAAACAGATTCATGAATGCAATGTACAGTATTACAGTAAGTAAAGTGTATACTTTCAGTGTTAATTCACCAGATTTAAAAATATATCCCACTGCAAACATTTTTTTACACACTCTGACCATTTTCACAGTTTCAAAAGTAACTGAACAAAATAACGACCATAAATATAACTTGGTTGATAAAACTTTAACTTTTAGTCAATACCTGCCTGAATTCTGGAATCTAAGAACACACCAATGTCCAGTTGAGATGTTTAGCCAGGCCCTTAAGAAGCTCTTGGGTTGCTTTGTACTTTTTGAGTTATTATTCCTGTATATGTAAAGCACTGTGCAACTGTTTTGCAGCACTTGGCTGGCTACGAGCAGAATGTATAGATCCAAACATTTCAGAATTACTCCTACTAATTCTACCAGCAGTCACATCACTACAGCCATACATGCCCGTGCCATAACTCTTGTTCAGGAACGCACAGGCAATTAAAAAAAAAAAAAAAGAAAATTCTCTAACTCTCAAACTCTAGGGTGGACTTTTCTGTTCTTGAGTGTCACCGGTGACAAAACCTCTGTATTTAAATTAATCAATGTGTCTCTTGATTGTAGCCTTTGACAATGATCCTCCTCTGAAGTGTTATTGACTTGTCTAGATGTTGTGAAATGCTTTTGCTTCACCAAGGATAGAATTATGTGCTCAACTGCTTTTGTGTCTTTCAGGTCTTGTGGTGTTGTTGAGCTCTCCAATGCAAATCAAATTGTTGATTTGGCCACTCCTAAAGTTTCTGCTATCTCTCTGATAGGCCTGGGTTCTTTTTTTCCCAGTCTAATGATGCTGTTTTTCATTTGCACTGGCACCTCTTTGCAGTACATATTGAGAATTCTCATGAATAGAAACCAAATGCAAATGAAACATGTTTAATCAGACCAGATATTTCATTTCCTTTATTTATCAAGACATAATGGGAAAAAAGGCCACAAATGGCCATCAAACTGCTTATCAGTCATTTGTCCAAATGGACAAACGTTGTTATAATTTCCATGTGATTAATGCAATATTGTTGTTCAAACCCTTGAGTGAAAGAATATACTTAAATCACATGTTGATTGCTTCATTTGATTCATTTTGGTGGTGCAGAGGCAAAAAAAAAAAAACTGTCACTGTCCATATGTGAGAACTTCTCATCAGTTCTCACATTACCCTGTGTATACTGAATATATGAAATTATATACAGTATAGAGTGCAATCGCATCTACAACCTGTCCTTGTGTTACTGTCTTTATTGCTGCTGGATAACTGGAATTTTCTTCAGGATTAATAAAGTACTCTATCTATCTATCTATCTATCTATCTATCTATCTATCTATCTATCTATCTATCTGTATATAATATGCATGTTTTTAGCACTTAAGATTTCAAGATTTCCATTTTTTTTTTGTGAGGGACAATACAAATATCAACCACATGGGGGCTACACTTATTCACTGTCACTTCTGAGAGCAGCTGTGATTTATTTCAGCTTTTTGAATAAATGATTATTATTTCATTAATTGTGCATGAACTTGGTATTAATTTGCATTAATTGCACATAAACAAAATTAAACCTTTGTTATGTTAAACACTTGCAAAAGCTTGTTTGTTTATATTGTCATAGTGCAATTTTCATTATTTTTTGTCACTATCTGTAAATGCTAAAACTTTTTCATGATACAGTATTGTGAAACAATGTTTGTTGCGTTCGTCTTGAATACTATAATCCATGCATTTATCTCAGTCACATAAAAAGTCATTTTACCACATTAAAAAAGGTAATCATGTCTATTGAATTTCAGTTATTTTGAATGATGTACAAATTTTCTCAAATATACAAATTAAACTATATTAATAATAAACATAATTAGTAAACACATCTGTACAGAGTGTTTCATCCAGTTTTTTATGTACAATAATAAAGTATGTGCTGTCCTCTAGAAGGCATACCATGGCTAATCCCCTAACCGGGCAATGATAACAAGGACAGCACCTCTACCTGCTAGTCATTAACATACGGACGAAAGGCCATTACACCTCACAGCCATCATTCTTCACTGTTATCTTTGGGGATTTCTAGAAATTTCCCTCGATATCGGTATACATCCACATACTGTATAAAAGGTTGTTTTTACAAAATTTACTCTTGTATGCTACCTTTCCAAGCACTCTGCCTCTTACATCTGGCAAATCTAAAGTTTAGCTGGGATTTCCTATACCCATGTTTGTCCAGGATACAGCTCTTTTTATGCAGTGTTGGCTCTGTGTACGTGGAGTTTGCATGTTCTCCATGTGCTTGGTGGGTTTCCTCCTGGTACTCCGGTTTCCTCATACACTCCAAAGACATGCAGGTTAGGTTAATTGGCATTCCTAAATTGCCTCATAGATTGTGTATATGTATGTGTCCGCTGCAATGTCCAGCCCCGTGCCCTAAGGCTCCTGGAATAGGCTCAAGGCTTCCCACGACCCTGTATACAGGATAAAGTGGTATAGACGGGGAGTGAGAGTGATTGAGTGAGAAGATCATCGATGATTATTATGTAGGAAATGCTTTTATTTCTTTATATAATTTGATTTTTTTTTTTTTTGTAAAGAATATTATCAGCCTGAGGGAGTTTGAAAACTGAAATGAACCCATTGCATTACATCAAGTTTATGTACAACTTTATGTACTTTATACTTTGTAAAGTAGGTTTAAATAAAGTGAAAGAACAAAAAAAAAAGTTAAACATAGGCCTTTTTATATGGAAAAGAAAATCAAAGTTGAATTCAAAGCAGGTCTGTGGCAAGACAGGTGAAACAGGTGACTCTTAATGCATACATTAGTGAATAGGATGCCCATGTTAAAGTGAGTGTGCAGTAACCAGAGAGGAGAGGAGGAGTTGGCTTTGAGCACCACGACCTGGGTGGCGTTCACAGTCACCAACGATGCCGGTTTAAATACGGACACGTGCACAAGCTCAAACTTTGGCACTTTGGAAGTTCATTCGTCATCATCTTAGTGCGCAGTGAGTGGCAAGTCCGAGTAATAATAATAATAATAATAACAACAAAAGATCCACAAGGACACTCAGTGCATCAGCTCTCTTCCAAATCTGGACGTTTCATCATTTCCACGCGAGCAGAGAACCCGATCCCGGCTCTGGCGTTATTGCCGCTCACATGGCCGATCACCTGGGGCCGGAGTGCCAGCTGCAGGAGCGCGCCGAGCTCCACGGACCCGCGGAGGGAGCGGACGCGCAGCGACCGCACAGAGCCGCCGTGCGCAGCCCCAAGTGCGCGCGCTGCCGCAACCACGGCGTCGTGTCGCGCCTCAAGGGCCACAAGCGCGCGTGCCGCTGGCGCGAGTGCCAGTGCGCGAGCTGCGTCCTGGTGCTGGAGAGGCAGCGCGTGATGGCGGCGCAGGTCGCGCTTCGCAGACAGCAGGCCGGAGAGGTGCGTGTAGTGTTTTGTTTGTGTGTTTGTGTGTGTGTATGTGTGCGCACTCAGAATGTGTGTACAAGAGTACAAATATTTTGTAATATAAATGTTAAATACATAAATATATAACATGAAATAGACTATAAAAAAACATACATGTAATAGAATAAAAAAACACATAAATGTAAAATATAAACATATAAGTTTAAAATAAACATTTTGCTCATGTGTTTATAATTATTGGCGTTACTATGTAACTCAAAATAACACCATTGTAACACTTTTCTGCTTTACTGTATATTATCTACAAACATACTTTTATTTGACAGACAATATACTCTAAGGGTAACTATGACTGCATTGATGTCATTACCATAACCTATATCCTCAGAATTACTGTAATCTACATGGTTCTCTCTGACATTGAATCATCTAACAGGCTGCTAAAGTTCTGGTGCCTAGTTGGTGCTTTTGCTTATGCTTCTGTTCTTGCACCTAGGTGGTGGAATGAACTTCCTCTAGATGTCCGCACAGCTGAGTCACTGGCAATGTTTAAGTGACCATTAAAGAACAATCTGTTTTTTTTTTTTTTTTGGGTTAATTAATCCCACCAAAAAAAAAAAAAACTTGTAAATGTAAATGTAAAGTCAAAAATATTCGTTCAGAGCTGCTCATTTTATTACTGTGCTAAAATATTTGTGCAGAGCTGCTCATTTCAAATTACTTTTTAACTCAGAAATAAAAATAAAAATATATAACATCAGTCTAACATTAGTGTTAACCATGCATAAACAGTATGCTTGCATTTAGTTGCATATAGTTTAATTAATGAACACTACATGAGTATTAAAAGTGTTAAAAAGTAACACTTTTAACACTATTAAACACTATTAAAACACTATTAAAAGTGTTAAAAAGTAACACTTTTAATACTCATGTAGTGTTCATTAATTAAACTATACACTATGTATCTATGAGTAATTATGGCTACAACAATGGCATTACTTTAATTGTAATCTACATGGTTCTCTCTGACATTCAGTGAAACATGCAAAAGATTGTCAATATTTACACAGAGCTGCTTTTTTTTACTTTACATGTCAACTCAGATTTAAAAAAAAAAAAAATATATATATATATATATATATAAACACTTTTCTGCATTATTGTATACCATCCATAAACAACATGCCTGCATAGATTATACTTATATTTTCACTTTAGATACTCATATAGTGTTGATTACTTAAACTATATACTATAATTTATGGGTAACTATGGCAACAATGATGGCATTACTATAACCCATAACCTCAGCCAACATTGTTCTTTCTGACATTCAGTGAATCATCCTATAGGTTGCTATTGTCACAGATATTCATGCAGAACTGCTCTTCTTTATTAACATTACTATTTCACTCAGATTCATAAAATCTTTTTTTTGTACACTTCTGCATTAGTGTGTACCATGCATAAACGGTATACTTGCATATTATTGTGTATATTTTATTTCATAGTTTTATATGTACATAATCTATACACTGTAAGCAATGTGTAACTATGGCTACAATGATGTCCATACAATAACCCATAATCTTAGTATTAGTCTATATGGTTCTTTCTGTGATTCGGTGAATCATCTAACAGGTTGTTGTCACAAATATTCATGCAGAGTTGCTCATTTTATTAACAGAGTAACAAAACGCAAAGAAGTGCTCCTTTCCTGAGACGCCAAACCTACCAGCGCTACAGCAAAACACCTAGCCTCCTGGCCAAGAGTTTACTAGAGGGTAAGCCATAATTAACATGTATCTTATTAACCCATCCACAGGGAGGAATTGGATTAGCTCAGGCAAAAGTACAGATCCCTCTGGCAGGAAGAGGATCTATTTGTGATTATTGAAGGTAATTAAAATTATGTAAATGAAGGTCAGGTAGGCTAATTACCCAATGGAATAGAATTTTTTAGTGGGATATATATATATATATATATATATAGAGAGAGAGAGAGAGAGAGAGAGAGAGAGAGAGGTCAGTATACACACTTCAGGAAAAGAAAAACTAAATATATTGTTATACATTATATATTGATATATATGATAATATTATTAATATTTTATTAATATAATATACATACATTTTTTCTTTTCCTGAAGTGTGTATACATTTTTGAGCAGGCAAAAAATGTATATGGAAGAAAATATCTTTGTTAGGGTGCTGTTACCCCTTTATGAGACAACATAACCTGAGAAAAAGCACTATTAATACAGAAAAAAAGAAAGACATGTGAAAAACATAAAAAAGATAATGAAGAATATATATAGTATAATATAGTTTATACTGATGTCAAAGCAAAAGAAATGGTTTGTGCCAATAGTTATGCCTTAAAATACTGAAAAAGATGTTGTGCTTTTTGTTTATACATAGGATGTAAATCACCAGCGTCAGAAGACTGGCAGACGAGACTCCACTATCCTCCTCTTAGTGTTAAGATGAGGAAAAGGAGAGCTTTTGCTGATAAAGAGCTGGAGAGTGTGATGCTGGAGCGGGAGCTCAGACAGAGAGAAATGGAAGAGCTGCGTAGAATTGTCCTCCTTCAGGCTACCGTGTCTCCAAGTCCGTCACCTTGCTTCTGTCCACTGTCTGACACGGGCATGCCCGGCTATGTGCCCGTGTATCAATCCAGTCCACTGGTGTTTGACTGTGATCGCTGCCACACACAGGAGTTCAAAACCAGGCCTGTAGAGCATTGTCCTCGGGACATCCTCACAACACAGAATTTTTCTCCGTCCTTAAAATCGTGGGACACCTGCACTGGGACAGAGACGTGTCTGGAACCTGGTGCTCTGCCCTCGTTTCAAAGCTCACACTATTATTGCTGCAAAAACAGAGGAAATACAGAGGTGGAAAGGGTCCCCGCTGACTCGTCTCACAGCACGCCTCCACAGAGTGCCGCTGCTGACAGACTGGATGTCACGTCAAAGCGAGACAGCACTCCTTTTCTGACCGAGACGAAGATGCTGTCACAGACTGAGCAGCCAGAAAAACACTGCAGGGCATCGGGGCTTGAATCACTCACACACAAGCACTGGGACACTAAACCCAACTCAATCAAGAACGAGAGGCCCTTACCTTTTTCTGTCGAGGCTTTGCTGATGAGATGATAAGAAGTATTCTCTCTAGAATTGGTTTTTAGAGATTTAGTGATTTATTTTTCTAGAGTGTTTTTTGATAGAGGAACCCATGCTACAGGTGTTACTCTGAAGCTGAATAATTAGGTTTAAATATGCCTTAATGATGTGCCTTGGGTTGTAATTTGTTTGCTAGTTCATTCTGAGTATATTTTTAATTTATTATACTGTTAGTCACGTATTCATTTATACAAGCTTTATATTTCTCTGATTATTCTGTATAGTAACCATATATTTGTACTGGCTTAATACATAAATTTGTACATAAATGTACTACATATATGGTTTGATTTTAAATTAAAATCTGCAGAGGGAGGTTACCATTAAGACACATGTGCGTATGTTTTAATGGTGTGTGATTAAAACTTTTTAAAGTTTTTTTAAGTTTTAAGTTTTTTAAACAAAAATCCCTGGAATTTTACAGACATGACAAATAAAAAGAAAGAAAGCACTGAGCTATCACTGTTGAAAGTATATTACTTATGACAAATTTGATATTAATAAAATATGATGGTATGTGTACTGTATATACAGTCCGTATAATGTTTTGTGTTTCTTTAACAATATAAAGCTGTGAATTGTTTTGCAGCCAACAACTACTGAAACTGAACAGGAATGAAAAGGGGGAGAGAAACTGTAAATAGCTTTGATGCAACTATTACTTATTGTACCTATGCAACTATAAAGAGATTAAATGTTTTTTTTAATAATACAAATTCTTTTTAATCCTTTTTAATTCTTTCTTGTGCATTTTCAAAAACAGGGCATCCCAAAGTGTTTTTGTTAATATATATATATATATATATATATATATATATATATATATATATATATATATATATATATATATATATATATATATATACACACACACACAGAGTCAGCCAAAATATATGTCATACTATTATTATTTAATAAAAAATATAATCACATAAATAATTTAAAGTTGGAGAAAACAATAAACATAAATCTGTTCCGACCAGTCAGATATATGCATTTAACGGTATGAGGTATTATAACAAAAAAAATTTTTTAAGTGGTGATTTGGCACTTCACACACTAAATATACACAAAAGTTCTTTAATATATACCTTCTTCTCACACAGGTTTTGTATACAATCATGATCACTTTTCCGCCTTACTATATAAGGGTGACTTCAGCTCAGTATACCTGCACATCTGATAAAGTTGCCTTAGCAACATTTTTCTTTATTCTCACACGATCGTGATTTTATTCTGGAGCCTCGGCAGGCTTGTTTAGCCTGCAGCTGATCTGTATCCCACCTCTTTTTTTCTCTCTTCCTTTCTTTTTCTTCCCTTCATTACAATTTCTCTCATGGGGGAGCGAGATAGTTTTGACATCTCTGGACCATGTGGCGTCAACACCAGTGATAGCGGCGTGCCCTCTTTCTTTGTCTGTCTCTATCTCAGCACATCTCAGAACGTAGATAGGGGCGCCACATAAGGACGCTTTCAGAGGAACCTTCATCATCATTCCCATGCCAGGGAGAGAAAAAAAGACTTGAGGTAGAAATGAGGCTTGTTCAGAATTAATATTATGCCTGATATAATGAGATAGAGGAGCATTTTATGTTGTACTGTAGATGTGCCATAAAGCTCTATAGATGTATCGTAATAAATGATATATTTATATGTTATATATTTATGATATATAAATATATGTTTATAAATTAGTGCTTTAATTCTATACAAATCATTGGTATGACTTATATAGACTAGAAACACAATAACTCATCAGAGCAATAACAGAAATAACCAGAGCTTTTAAAAAAATTTTTTTTGTTTGTTTGTTTGTTTTTTTGCAATTATAACTTGCCATAGTATTATCTGCTTATGCTTTAAAACAGCTAAGCTACGCCGACCTCTATCACTCCTGACCAAACTCCTAACTTCGCCAGCCAGGTAATTAACAACTACATCAAAAGCATATAACAAGCTCTTCACCTTTACCCGTGTCCTTAAATTTAACTTAAAGTCAACTGTATTTTCATTTTTCATTTGCATAGGTTACAAACAAATGTGTGTCCTTTGCCAGGTGAATCGTTCACGCTCATTAATATGGCCATGGATGTTTGACCTTATTGTGTTTTTTCAATGACTCAAGAACGATTCAAGAATCTATCCTCTTTCGCTTTGTATCTGTGCCACGATCTGATTATTGTCCTGACCAGTCCATGGTACATGAGGTGCACCAATACACTTGATTATTTATACATTAAATAGAAATAATAAAAACAGTTTCTAATTCATTCTTTGCGATTTGTGTGATTAAAAGAGAAAAAAAAAATCCTGTTGAACAGGTAATGTAAAATTGTACTTAAGCTACAAGTAGTGTTGCTATGTGTACAGTAGATACTACACAACAACGGAAATTATAGATTTTATCGTTTAAACTAATGTCATTTCTATCCATCTTACTTTTCACCATAAAATTATTCTTACTGACATGTTGTTTCATCTTTTTTTTCCCATTGTTCTTAGTTTTCTAAGCGACTTATTCATTAGCATTGCTCCCACCTCCTCAAAAGGAAAAAAAAACTTTCAATGGTATGCAGCTCTGAATTGGGTCAGGATCGGCATGCGGACGGAACAGATAACAGGCTTAACCACAGCATTAGCTTTTTCTCATGTTAAGAAGGAGCTTCTAAGCCAGAACTCTTGTTAAAGTGAAACTTTTTCTCCTTCCTATTTGCATTTCAGTAACAATTCACCACAGTCAAGACATGACTTTGCTAACCCGGCCAATCTCATGCCCTTTAAATATGTCGGTATAAAATATTGCCACCATAGATTTATTTATGCTTACATGCTGCTCTTAGTCACCCCGAATTGTTTATGTAAGCTAGCCCTCAGTATCTCGTCTCTGTTGACAGGACATCAGCAACGTTTAGTATCAGGATTCATGAGCTCTGCTTTGATCCGACTGCCAGCACCCTACACAGGCAGAATTTGTCACACTGACCCCCCTCTGCCTGGTACACGATCCCAATCTCCCCAAAAAGCAGATCTAGGGTTACACGCACTGCCCGATCCCTGAGCGCAGGTGTCTCTTTCAGTGTGCGCGCTTGGCCCTCTGCCCCTCACCTGCTGCACCCGATAAAAAGCTTCAGAGCTGATGAGTTGGAAATATTTTATTTGGCTTAAGTGTGTCAATGTGATGGTAACTGTTGTTGTTATTGCCATGAGCTTTCTGGTGGAAAAAAAAAATATATGAAGAGGTCTTCATCAGGGCATTCAACTAAAATTAATGAGATCCAAACTGCATACATTTGCAGAGACACAGTAATATAATGATTTTTTAGTTGATTACCTATAAGGTTATTGGCACTACTTTCAGTGACTCCTCTACAGTGACTAATTTCCTAATTAAGCTAATAATCCAGTATTCCCATTAAAAAAAATAAAATTAAATAAATAAATAAAAACATTATGCGAGGCTGGTTTATTACAATTCATTCAATTACACCATTATTTGGGGAAAGCTGAAGAGTTTAATTAAAAGAGACCTTTATTGTTAGATTATGCTGCTTCTGAGTTTTTGCATTATACAGTCATGCATTTTATTTATTTATTTATTTATTTATTTATTTTATTTTTGCACTCTCCAAAACCTGCCTAAATAAGCACATACCTAAATAAGCACACATACATATAGGTGACAAGTGACAAATTAGAGAATAGACAGAAAAAAAAGGCTTAGTTACTCTATACAGGGTTTTATTATTATAATTTTTTTTATTATTGTTATTATTATTTATTTTACTGGTATGGTGTGGGATCACTTGTGCTTTGCAAATCCACATAAAGTTCTTTGACTGATCATCGTCATCCATGATGAAGTAGACATGATACAAGGACCTACTAAACGGCTTGATGAGGATAAAAATAATATTTGAATAATATTTTTGCTTTAAATTTAACACAATTAAACACCCGTAGGAGATTCTGGTCTTTACTCCACCCATGTCCAAAAACAAACCAAAGCAATATGTTTTGAAGTTTAAAACTTCAGAGCACTTCAGTTATTTGTCACATGTACCTTTACAGCACAGTGAAGTGATTTCTCACATATCCCAGTGGGGTCAGAGCACAGGATCAGCCAGGACACAACGTCCCTGGAGCAGTGAGGGCTAAGGGTCTTGTCCATGGGTTCAGCAGTGGCAGCTTGGCGGTGTCGGGGCTTGAACCCCCCGACCTTCCAACCAGTAATCCAAGGCAGGCCTTTACCATTATTGCCCTGGAGTTCTGGGGACTTTTTAAAATCTGTTAAGCTTTTCTGGCACCTGATGTGGCTCTAACACCTTTTACTGACACTTTATGTTCAGGTTGTTTTTTATGATTAGTTTAATTTGTCACCTGTCTGTACGGAGATTGATGAGGATTTATTTCAGTCCTTGCTTGTAGGGTTTGGTTTTTCCACTTGGGAATGCTAAAACTGTCTCTCTCTCTCTCTCTCTCTCT